>OOFB01006192.1:22300-33474 GCA_900323305.1 Trachyrincus murrayi
ATGAATGGAATGCTAACACCACTGGCTGTGTCTAATGCTAACTAAAGATGTGCACGTCTCCTTAAAAACAGGCAAGTATACATCCCCCGAATAGATAATTGGCAAGATCGGCGTAAAATAGAAGATATTTCCCTTGTTTAGTCTTAAAGCGATTACTTGACATTGCCCCATCTATTGTAAGCAATGGGGCTAACGACTTAAATCTTACAAGCAAAGGAATGCTAGCTTGGACCAGCAAGGTATCCCAACTTTCCCTTCATAGTCTTTAAACTTACCCTCTCCGATTTTCTCAAGCTTTTCATATTTCTGCATGTTTGGTTAGTGGCGCCAGCCCTAATCCAGCTAGTAAACCTCTAACCGATAAAAAAAGAAACCCGAAATCCTGGGTGATGTTTGGCTAGCTAGTGTTAGCTCACACTCTTTCTGCCCCTAGTCACTTGGGCAAGCTGTTCTCGCTGTGGTCCTCTAGCGGCCAAAACAGGAATTGCAACACAGTCGAATTGCCTTGGAAATGCAATCCATACAGTGAAGTATGCTGCTGTAAGAAAGGACACTTTCATATTCATGGACAAGGTTATACAAAAAAGGTTAGGTAGGTAGACTAGGTAAAAGACAACCACATTTCTCATTTGATACTTAATATGATAGGTCAGTAACACATTATTTGTAATGTATTTAAACACTTTTTTTTTGAGAACTGATTGATGAACAACATATTACAAAATACCCATCAGAATATGATGGCAATTGGCCTGTCATAAAATGACATTGGTCCTGGCGGTACCACGGTCTGCAGACTTGTGTGGTGAAAGATTATCTTTAGCAGGGTCTGAAATACAAGACATGGTAAATGCAAACAGACAGAGTAAAAAGTGAGTAAGCTGCTATTATTTACAAAGGCTAAATTTATGAGCCATTACTCAGTTGGTTGAAACTATAATGGTCTCATAAATCAGTAAATTAGATGCCTTATTACTGCAAGACCAGGAGGTAGGCCTACTCCAATGCAAATAAAAATATGACTATCACTGTGAAATCTTGACTCATATTCAAACAGTGCCTTTCAATCGTATTCAACCTCCTTAAAAAGTTTAATTACTAATGTTAGCCCATACATTGTGTCATGTTTGAAGAATGGCCCTTGAAATTCGTTATATTAAAGTGATACTGATTTTATGCTAGATAATAGGAATTTAAATATGCTGTTTGCATAGTAATCACCATGCTCTTGAAGCTGTAAGCAGACGCAGATGAAAAAACATTGCCCAAACGAGGACACAGCTGTGAAACATTAAGAATTAATTTGCATGCTCTGGATAACCCCTGCCCTTTAGCGTAATGATCATTGATGGCACTAAATCTGAAGGGAAGATGTTAATGCAGATGCTGCACTCTGCCTATATATCTGCCTGAAGATCATCATCCCCATCATCCTCTGATTGTGAGTACTTAATCTTGCCACTCTTCGTGAACACAAAAATACAAAATAAATTGAATCCAATTGTTTTTATTTCATTATGTAATAATTACAGTACATTTTCCGATAAAATGTAGAGTTCTATACAGAAGAGAAAAATTATAATTTTTCCTCAAGCAAAATTATTGTAATTAAATACTGTACAAATACTGGCCAATAATCCATGGCAATCAAAACAACGTCCAGAGGCCAATAAACGATATGTAATTGGTCCAACTATGTACATTTTACATGCACATTTAGCCTGATCCCAGTAGTCAACAGACATTGACAGTACAGTACACCTAATTGTAAATACTTCTTACATTGGTCATTTCTTTGTTTCGGGTCTTTGCCTACGAATCAGATCGGAATAAAGTCCGCCTCGGCCAAGCAGTTCCAGGTGGGTCCCAGCCTGGGAACACAAAGCATAAGTGTCGGGTATTTTCTAGTGTTTCTCTCAATCAATGTTAACCGCGACACCCACGGTAATATTTGAATCAACACAAGACCTGCAATTTTTTTCAGTCTCACCTCTACAATTCGGCCGTTGCTCATGACACAGATCAGGTCGGCCCCCTGGATAGTGCTGAGGCGATGGGCTATGATCAGAACCGTGCGCCCTTTAGTGGCCCTGTCCAAAGCCTCTTGCACCACCCGCTCAGACTCCGCGTCCAGCGCGCTGGTGGCCTCGTCCAGCACTAGAATGCTGGGGTTCTTGATCAACGCGCGGGCGATGGCGATGCGCTGCTTCTGTCCACCCGACAGGGTCACACCGCGCTCACCTGGACGGATCAACACATGAGTAATACAGCAATACTAATCTTGGATCCAGCAGCCCTACTATGTTATATCAAAACTTCTGGGGGGGAGACGGCACAGAGCCTGGGATTGTTCAAACTTAATTGTTCAACAACAACCAAAGTTATGTTGGTTATGTTCGGTCGTTAGGCCACCTCAATAACCGCTGTAGATGCATTGCCACTGCTTTATTACTGCACCATGCTAAAACCACAGATGAACGATAAGACTACAACGAAGCAGCGTCGACTAGTGGTTTTCCTATGTGGTTTGCATTCCTGATCTCTTTATCTGTCTATTTATGTGATATTCAGCCTTTCATTTCATACTGTTGTAAAACGGCAGGGGGTATAATTGTACCGATTGGAGGCGACAATCTGTCTATTATTCATTTCAACCAATAAAAATGCTTTGTACTTTAAATCATGTGTGACGTGTGCTGAAATCTACCACAGTGCGCCAAATTGGTTGTTTTTCAGTACAGAAACGAACTCGCTGCGGCTTCGATAGCTAATTGTAGCTTAAAAACTAATAACCTGGTAGTTATCCTAGCAATGGCAAAACAAATGTGAAAGCATGTGAAAAACAAGATTGGAGGAGCAGGTGGTTGGTTTGATTTGTAGGGCTGAACTCATAGCAGAACACTTGTAATGTACAGTAAATGCTATTGCGCTATTTATGGAATTAATTGTGTGGCCCATCAACTTTTATTCAGGCCCAGGTGCAATTTCATTTCTGGCTACGCCACTGGTTGGCGGATGCTGGTTGGAAAAAACAAAACAAAACTAAGATGTTGAAGCACACTCTTTAGAGCGAAGGCTGAACAAAGATCCGTACCGACCACGGTGCTGTAGCCGTCTGGAAAGCTTGTGATGAAGCGGTGGGCATTGGCTTGCTTGGCAGCATCGATGACCTCAGCATCTGTAGCGTTAGGCTTGCCAAAGCGAATGTTCTCCATCACAGAGGAGCCAAACAGCACAGGCTCCTTAAAAAAAAAAAAAAAATTACAAACTACAAACTACAGGGCAATAGGACAATAATCATCATACAGTTCATTATCCATAAGTGCATTGGATGTAAAAGAAAACAAATTCCTTACCTGATTAATAAAGCCAATAACCTGTCCCCTGAGCCAGGACAGGTCAAGCGTTTGGATATCGAGTCCGTCCAACATGATGACGCCATTATCTGGGTCGTAGAAACGCTCTAGCAAAGCTGCCACAGTGGACTTTCCTGTGCAAATAATCACATCAAGTTGTTGCACAAACATAATAATCACTAGTATTTGTGGAAGTGTGTTAATGGATGGAATACAAAGAACAGGAAACATCGTGCATATGATTATGCGATTGTTAAAATGTAGTCGAGCGGTAATCACTGCTCTGTGGTTACCTCCTCCAGATTCACCAACGATGGCAACTGTTTTCGCAGGGGGCAGTGTTAGGTTGAAGCTCTTTAAGATCTGATGGCCAGGTCTTGTTGGATAACTACAAATAGGCAAAAACCTTGTATTCAAACATGGGGTTGTTTTTGTAATATCTGGAGTGAGGACAGGCCTTCACCCAGTGGCGGCTGGCCAGTAGAGGGCGCTAGGGCGCCGCCCCACCACTCCCCACATAATTACTTTAAATTAATTATTTTTTAAATGAGCAAGGTAAATATGACATAGTTAGTAAGTAAACATGTATAATCTGCAATAAAATGTAGATAAACGTTACTGATCGGTTACGTATTTCTGGCCTGGGGCGCAGGAATCTTTGCCCATTGACTCGTTATAAATTGTGCATGCGCAGTTCGCTCCTCCTCCATGCGCAGCTCGCTCCTCTTCAATACAAGAGATAGGAGCTTGCTGGGGCGCATGGCACCAGCAACAGCCGCAACAGCATTTATCTGAATGCTGCTGATTTACACACCACCAACCACTGGGCAGCAGCAGAGAGCAAAATAAAATGCACCAAAATGCACCAGAATGAGATATACTATAGGCGTTATACTACAGCATAAGTGTCCGAGAAGCTTAACCCTCTCTCGGACACGAGCGTCATCATCAACCGCTGCCCACCCAGACGGCGCTCCACACATCCACACACACTTCACCGCTGCTCCCCTTCGTCGTGACGTCGAAGTGCCTCGTAAAAGACACTAAATTACGATCTTATTTTAGTAACAGTGACAAAAAATGTTCTGCTCGCACCCAAAGGGTGCTTGCATAAATCCGCCCCACCAAGTCGCCAGCTCAGGAGCCACCACTGCCCTCACGTGAATGAGATGTCCAGGAAATCTATCTTCCCGGTCAGGGAAGGGTAAGGGATGCGTCCGCCTCCAGATACCTGAATGGAAGGCTCCAGGGTCATGTACTCAAAAACCCTGGCCCCAGAACTTAGACCTCTCACCATCTGTAGAGCATATGTTGAATTAGAAACAGTCCATATGTTGTCATTATTCCATGTTAACCCCCTATGAGATTGTCCATTGAAAAAAGAAAAACACTCAAGCAAACTCAACGTTTACTGACCTGCCCAAATAAGATAGAGATGCTTGCCAGAGACCTGTCGAGAAAGAGCATAACATAATTGTGACATAAAATGTCTAAACGAAAGTGTTAATTAATGTTAAGTGGTGCTCTGCTGTCGGTCAGGTTTTAAAGAAACCCTGAGGTCTTACCTTTGGACAGTTTGGGACGCCACCAGGAAGGACATGAGGTCCCCTGGGGACATTTCATCACCTGCCATTAGAGACCCTCCAGCGAAAATTGTTCCAAGGACAATGCCTGTGTGGCACACACACACAAAACTGTTAAATGAACACAGTCGGAGCAAAGCACTGTTTAAATCAAATGAAGAGATGAGAGAGAGAGAGAAAAAAACCTCACAGTTTAGAGCGACGTTTGATAAGCCTTGAAACACAGCTATTCCATTGCCCAGAGTCTCATTCATTTCACAGGACTTGTCCACTTCATAGGCATATAACCTGAAAAATATAGACAATATATGATAAATGTAAGAAATCAAAGAAGTAGCCTATATATTAATAAATATATATTTAAAGCTAAAATACACTCTGGCTTACTGCAGCTCCCGTTCCTCCATGGCGAAGGCTTTAACTGTCCGTACATTGCCTAGCGCCTCATCAGCCACACCTGTTGCTTTCGACACCTGATGCCTCACACAGACTTCGGTCAACACAAACAGCAAAATACAAACTCAGATTCACATCATACAACAACAAAAGCCCAGCTTTTCACCAGACCTGCTCTTGAGCCAATCGAGACAGCTTCCGGAGGAACGAGCCAATCAGAGCCCCGGCTCCCACTAGACAGGGCAGGACCACTACGGTCAGGCCAGTGAGTTGAGGTGAAATGATATAGAGGGAAACAAAGCACCCGACTGTCTGTGTCAGACTCCGCAGACCCTGAGGAACGCAAAAAACACACAAGAAAGCAAAACGAAGATGAGGCAGATACACATTGAATTATAGCAATTCACGGTACAAACCAAATCAAATCCACCACTCCCAACTGTGACTAAATTAAGTCTGAATAGGAAAACAGGGATTGTCTACCGATAACCGATCAGCATATGTCTTACTGTACTTATATCTATTTACTATATTACAATTCCAAACACATGATTGATGAAAACATAAATAAGCTTACTGGGCTTAAAGTAGCCTAAATTATTTCTTCAATACTATAAATAATATAAGTCGACAAACACACCTCTTGGGACAATGTGCTGTGACTACTAAATCGTACACAAAAGTGTCACAATACCTGAGAGATGACCAATTTAAAGGATGACTTGAACTCCTGAATGTCAGAAGTCAGGCGGTTCACCAGCTGCCCAGTCTTATTGGCGTCGAAGAACGCCACGTCCTGTCTGTAACAAAATAACAGCAATGCCATGGCAGCCATTTAGTGCGACCATTGTATATGTTGGTTCTTACCATGGCTCCCACATTGGGAGTGGGTGACACAGGTCCCTTCGCCCGGTAACTATCTTGGTTGAGAAACCAGTACGGTTCATGTTAGTGAATGCAATGTCTACACAATATAGAAGGGTTATTTTCGTCCATATTGTGGAATAGATTACCAAGTACGCGCTTGTTTTTTGAGCATGATACAATTGTGCTCAAGAGTTACTCTATTGCACTCGACTGTCAGCTGTCAAGGGACCGTGTCAAACTCTCAGCCTATTGATTTTTGTGAAGAAAAAAAGAAGGAAACCGGGGGGAATTGTTTACCGTAATAAAGCTGCGAAGAGTGTCTTCCTCATGTCGGCGGCCACTCTCTCTCCCACTCTGGACAGCAGGATGATGTAGCCGGTGGTGAGAAGACCCTGTGAAGGAAGGGGAGGTGGATTGGGGATGGATGATTCCACATTTCAACCCTGACACCAATGTTAACAGCAACACCAACGGTAACCTGACTTCCAGATTCTATATTAAATTATTATTATTATTATTATTATGTGTTATTCAATGTAGCGTAGATTAAAACATGTTTTCACACTAAATAGTATGATATCACGGATACAACAGTCCCAAATATTGAGAGCTATTAGATAGCACTGGGAAGGTGTACACCTGGTGAAGGAGTTGTTGTCAAGTTCTGGTTTATTAAAGGTTAAATAATGGATATTAAGTTACTTGAACTTACTTGAATACCATAGAATCCAAGCAACTTGAGGGCCGGACCTCTGATCTCATGAACATAGTTCCCAGTATGTTCTCTCATGTAGCGAGCCACAATATTCACCAACTGTCCCAGCAGCAAGGGGATTTGAATATTCAGGATGGCAGCACCGAAAGCAAGCTGATCAGAAATTAAAGAACTTGGTTAATTGGGATGAAAACCAAATGCCAACAAGCTTGTTGACTTCAGGTGATGATAATAATTCCTTACCACAACAGCACCGAGGAGAGCAAAGAGCTGAGGCTTGACAAATTCCCACAACATATGCCATTTGAAGTCGGGGACAAGTTCTTTAGTTGAAACGTCTGCATGGATGTTGTTGTTATTAACATCTGCTTCACAGTAAGCAACACGGCCAGCGAGCCGTGCAGAGATGGTGAAGAACGCTGGCCCCAGAATAAACTTCAGGGCCACACCTCGGGGTTTCCACGTCTGGGTGGCTGCCTGGCGGACAGCTCTTTGGGTCAGACCCCAAATGCGACCGACGGCATTACCAGGTTGTTGCAAGGATATACACGTGTGTGGCACCCGTGATGAATACAACGGGGATCTGAAATATAAAGAAATGCAAGTTTTAGGATTCTCTATTGCACTGCTGTTCAATGACTACCTGACAAAAAAAAAAGTGTTTGACTTTGAAGTGCTGTGTAAGAATTGTACAGGTTCCAATTACCAATAGCTCCCTAACACAGTGCTATGTCAACAGTCACAAACTCTCTTTTCTAGCGTTTTATTATTATTGTCCAACATCGTTTAAGTACTAAAATCCACCAACACCAGCTAGACAGTTGTTGCAACAAGCTTATCTTTTACAGTCGGACACGTTGCCATACCGTGGAGATCTCCATACATCTGTGGTTTTATGTAATCGCGTACATAGCGACCGAACCGGTGCACCAGTGGTTGTTCTATAACACAGTAAGTAAACCATATTCCCCCTGCAACGTGTAGTAATGACTTTACAAATACAAAATAATCACTAAGCCCCCGACGGATCAATGGGTTACATGCAGGCTGCCATATTGACAACAACCCAGAGTGCAGTCCTCTACCGTCGATCCTGTGTATTTGTACATAAAAACATATAGGTGGTTTTTGCAAGACAACCGAGTACTAATATCGTTGTTATTTCGATTTTTTTTCCCCCTGTAATGTTTACGCAATTGTAAAATATATTTTTGTATATTTGTTTTTTGTTTTTTTACATAAACCGTAACCTAACCGGACGTGACGTATGATACAGCTCGAGTGACGTCAAACATGTTTTGTTGACATTTGTTCGTGAAAGACAAAACGAGCGAGAGACACACACACACACACACACACACTATGCAACGGTACACCGTCACTGCGTTTTAGGAAATACAGTTGGCTGTACAAAAAAACAAAACACTAAACGATTGAATACTAACTCGCTGCCGGGGGGAGCGATTGAAGAATGTGAAGTGCAATGGCCAACTTTGAAGCTTACCAGGAGTATCAGAGGATTGAGGACTTTGAGGAGGATTCGCCACCAGGGGAAGAGGATCTGTTGGTGCATGTGCCAGAAGGCCTGAAGGGTACACGACTCTCTTCAAAGTACACATCTCATGTCGAGATTTATACTGTAGAGCTTGTATTGTAACTCCTTATGATTTACTTTAAAATCCCTGCTTTCAGATTTGTAGCTAGTGATACAGTGTTATAATACACATGCAATGTTTATCTTACAGACTCATGGCACCACATCAAGAACCTGGATAACTTCTTCACAAGAATATCCTTTGCATTTGAGGGTTGGGGTTAGTAGTGGTATTAGTACTTAGTAATAATAAGTAGGCTACTTGCTGTTTACGACCAGATGTTGCTCTCAAATGGGCCATTTGTGGTTTTCCTGACTGGTCACTATCAGTATCCTAATGATGTTCACATGACAGTCAACATCATTAAGAGCATCTTATTTGTAATGTTTCTCTTGGAAAATAATAATTCCCTAAAGATGAAATGTACTGTAGTGTAATTTGGATTAGTGGCACTGTATGCCCTATTTTGCAGGTGGTGTTTATTTATATATTCCTTAATTGACTGTCCACATCTATCATTTCCATCAGAAAAATGGCTTTGCATGTATGATGTTGTCGGAGTTCTTCGAACTGATGTACGTATAAACAATATTTGAACTACAACTGAACTTATTAAGATCAAACTGAATAGTAATTTCAAGTAACACAATTACTTTTTAGTAGTATACTGGCTTATGTACCACGTCCTTCAGCACATACCCTTGAGTCTTCAGGACAATATATGATGCATCTAAATTATAATGTCTATATTAATCAAATGTATCGTCTCTTTTGTGCAACATTATCACCAGCCAAATTGCCCATACCAAGGCCCACATAGTCAGTGTCGTCCATTTGTATTTTTTGAGCAATAGGTAATATAATCTGCACTATCAATGAAAACTGTGTATTCCTAGTTGTATTACAATAATGTTCTTATTATCTTAACTGGTTGAAATGCATATTTTTCACACACAGTCACAAGCAGTGTGTTAAAGAAACAACACACAGAGCTTTGCCCATGCTTTCCCTTCCTATCTGTTTATTAAGAAAAGTTTGATGTCAACTGTCACTAATATAATGTCAACTACCCTTGAAACGTCAAAACATTGAGTAAATTAAATCAAGTGTGACCTCTTAAGAGTTGGAAGAACTAATCCCCATACATATTTTAAATATGACTGCTCAATCTCCTCACAGTCAGTTCCTGTTTGTTGTCACGTTCACAACGTTTCTCTTCAACTGTGTGGAGTATGACATCCTATTCGCCAACCGGGCCGTCAATCACACCAGGCCGGGCCAGAACCCACTGGACAGGAACAAAGTCACACTCCCTGATGCTATCCTGCCTAGCCAGCAGTGCACTGAGAAGTAAGTGTGTTTCCATCTTCAGATAATGTAATGTGTGTGTCGATGTAAGTGTTGTGTTCATTTGAAATGTTGTGCAGTTATCAGTGCACCTGTCTACTTCAGTAACCATTGCGAGGCAGTTAAGAGGAGTTATTTTAACATGGTGAAAGCTTTGCATTAATTTAAGAGGATTATCAAAGTCAAGTAAAAAGTTGTTTTTACAAGCTGTAGGTTGTAAAATATAATGCCATTGCCAATAACAATGGGGACCGTTCTTGTGCTGTGGAAAGAAGTTCATTGATTAATTGTTGTAGCCTAATACAGTCATGATCAGCCTTTCAGAACATGCTGTTGGTGTGTTTAGGGTACACATTAACAGGACGTAATATAGTACAGTCCTCAATATATACAGTATAGTACAATGGTACAGTAGAATGTCCTTATATGGCATTCTACTGTACCATTATTTGTTCAGATCTTTATCACCATCACTGTGATGGTCTTGATAAAAGAGATGTTGGCGCATTGTTCTATAGGGTGTTTTATACAGGTGTTATATACAGGTGTTACAGGTGCAATATATTGATTACTTGACTTTCTTTGAATATTGTGAATATCTTATTTTTTATTAAAGCTTCACCCGCTATTGTTATTTATTTGTCAGATTGTACAAATTTGACCATATTTTCCTTTAGAAAGTTTTGTAAAAAAACAACAACAAGACATACGTATGTTGCCTTTGCATTGCAACATAATGAATGCTACTAATAATTGGCTTCCCGTTCCCAGTCATAAATACACATTATGACTTGTAAAATGTGAAAAAACAAGTGTGTGTTGTTATGCAGCGTTATGCTCATACAACACACCCTGGTGACAAAATTGTGTGGTATGTTCCTGTGACCTATGACCCTTTAGTTATTTCAATCGTGCTCATGGTGATTGGTTCAGGGTTGATGTATAAAGAAGAGCCAGTGGTACTTTGCTTTATTTGTTAACCTTACCTGTACACTGAGTTCCAGCCCGTTTTCCAAAATTGAAAAGATTGAGACATTACATCTTTAACGGCATCACTGTAATCAACAAGCAGTTGCAACAGTCTGGCACTGAGGATGTTTCCCTTGAGAGTTATTTGTGCACAACGTTCAGATAAACACACACACGCACCACACTGTAACGGATATCCTCAATGTGGTGAAACTCGTCAACCGAGTAGGGAACCCGACAGCTCGGCTAGACCAGCCATGCCTGACGACCACATGACCCCCCCCCCCCCCCCCCCCCCCCCCCCCCCCCCCCCAACCCCCCACCCCCCCCCCCCCCCCCCCCCCCC
>OOFB01006197.1:4947-27378 GCA_900323305.1 Trachyrincus murrayi
CCCCCCCCCCCCCCTTTATTACACAACGTACACAATCGTGTTCCCCCGGGTATCTACATACACGTATCGGTACGTACTGTACTGGTACGCCGTTAGTACAGTAGGAGTACGTAACGCTGTGACGTTGCGTGGCTGTAATCTAAAGCGTTATCTCGTTTACTTTCCTATTTCCGACAAGTGTCGACACCTCAGAGCCCCCAAACCCGGTCCTCTCTGGGTTCAGAGCCCCCCAAACCCGGTCCTCTCTGGGTTCAGAGCCAAGCGTCTCGCAGCGTCAGTAGCGAGCGAGTCAAGCCGATGGACCGGAGATAGCCAACAAGGGCTCGCCTTTATTTCAACAGAGAAGCAGCGCGAGGAATCCGACGCCGATCTCACAGGTTTGTTGGGGAAGTTGCGAAATAAGCCAACGAATCATCGCGATGTATAAATGCGACACGCGCCTGGCGGGGGGGGGGCGGTTAACAGACGTTAACCGCTAAATAATAACGAGCGCTAGCTAGTTAACGCCAGCGCTAGCTTAACACGCTAACGACGAACAAGTAAACGATACTTCGCCGTCGTTCAGTTTTTTTGTTTTTTTTTACAAGTTAAGAAACGTCGTTTTTCCGTACACGAGTAGCGCCGAGCCGTATGTCGCGTTATTAACGGTTAATAAACACGGGGGGTGAGTTTGATTAGCGGCCGGTCAAAGTTGACCAAGACGCGCCGGCCGACCGGCGCTTATTTCCGCCTTGTATTCGTGGCTGTGCGCGGAGGGGACGGAGGGGCTCGGGGTCCATTACCGTCCAACGGTGACCGGAGACAACATGGTCACCTGTATGCCGCCGTGTCCTTTGTGGTAAAGCTACACCGAAGTGCGTCGTGCGTTTACGAGGTGGAAACGTATTTGGTCGCTCTTAGAAGTAGTTCTAGTAGGTATATGTAGAAGTAGTTTTAGTAGGTATATGTAGAAGTAGTTTTAGTAGGTATATTGTATGCACCGTTTGAATGATTCTGGTCCATGTCCACACGGAAGAGTTGTTCATAATGTGATAATAGTTGAGGTGGTTCTGGTCACTCTCCAGATCGCTCAACTGCCATATGATCACTGATCATTAAAAAGGGATATATCTATTCAGTTACTGTGGGTGGGCTCTGTATGGGGACACTTGTAACATGTTACATTACATTTGGTTACAATGATAGAGCGTCTGTAATAACTGCACAATATATAAACCACAGGCCTATAGACCTGCTGTTAGCTGTTGTGACACAAACCAACAACATTTTGGACAGCTAAGTCAACTTAGCTACACACGCACATTACAAACAATATACAGACAATAAATACAAACATGCACAATAAACACACTTACAAATAATCCCTTGTAATTGCTTGGGGACAAGAGAAACCCACTTTGCTGAAGAATGTGCTGTGTAAACTCATCTGAACAGAGGATGGTCTATATTGTCTTGCCACTCAGCCATAGGCGGTAGCTGGTGGCCTACTTTCCTTGCATATTTAGTTGCACTGCCAGAACAATAAACAAGGGTCTATTATACATAAACACTAACAACATTCAACTCATCTTCATAACGTTTCTGAAAAAACGTACATCCTTCATAAAAAACTGGCATGATTGTTTTTTGGTACATTATGGTTACATAACATATTGGTACATAACTGTCCATCCACATGAAGGTCATTGTATATTACAGTTCAATGTGTGATGATGACCTCCCACTCCCTGTGCTCCCCATATCGCTTGGTCCTCAGGTTGTGACAGCGGGGTCGGGTCTGGATCAGGGATGAGCGTGATTCCATGAACCTCTTTGGTCTTGCCGCCCAAGGTCTCTCCCCGGCCTTGGCGTCCATGACAGTCACCACCTCCGACCCGCGCTTTCGCCTGAGATGGCGGGCCATCACCCTGTTGGCGCTGTTCGCCTTCGCGCTCCTGTTCTACATGCACCGGCCGGCGGGCAAGGAAGGCCGCCACAGTTACCACGGCAACAAGCCGCACGGCTGGGATGCTAACCGCAAGGGTGGCAGCCGCCACGCCACCGCGGACGGGCGCCCGGCCTCGGCGACACCTTACAACGACACGTATCCGCTGAGCCCGCCCGAGAGAACCGGGCACGGCGTGCGCTACCGCATTGGCGTCATCGCGGACCTGGACACGGCGTCGCGGAGCTCCAAGGAGCAGACGTGGTTCAGCTACATGAGGAAGGGCCACCTGACGGTGTCGGAGAGCGCCGACCGGCTGGAGGTGGAGTGGGACGACGAGGAGGTCACCCTGGAGAGCCACCTGGCGGAGAAGGGGCGAGGTGAGGGGGGGGGGAAACACACAGGCGACGCCGGGGCGCTGGCAACCATTCGTGGATCCATCCATTATGATTCTGATAAACGTCATTATGAGATTAGTTTAATACTTTAATTGAGCTAATTTAAGACATCGCTTTGAGCTCTGGCAACTTGTGATGGGTGTTATTTATAGACTGCTTTTTATAGACTGATTCAATAGATCTAGTTACTCGAAAAAGTATAGGTTAATCGACACTTAGGTATTTGCAGTCTGACTATAATGCCTAGCTAACATAGTTTGGTGCTTTACCAAATGGCGTTTTCACATACAGTGCTCCCGAGCAGTCTTATTGAAGGGTCTGATCTGTTCTCTAGGTATGGAGCTGTCTGAGCTGGTGGTGTTTAATGGTCACCTGTACAGCGTGGACGACCGTACCGGTGTGGTTTACAGGATAGAGGGTAACCAAGCCGTCCCCTGGGTAATTCTTCCTGATGGCGACGGCTTAGTTTCCAAAGGTGAGACATGGTATATACAGGTAGAACAGGCCTTGCGTTCCGCCTTTTCCTCAGTCAAGAGTTTAGGTTTACTCCAGTGAATGCAAATGATGTCCTCCTCAGCTAATATCTTATTTGTGATTCAATTGCACTCAAATCGTTTTACGATTCACACCAAGTCAGCAAACATTTATACTTTTACATTTAATGGCCTTAAAGAAAGAAAAAAAAATGGCTGTGCCTCGTAATGCCATGCTCTTGGTGTCCAGGGTTCAAAGCCGAGTGGCTGACCGTGAAGGACGAACGCCTGTATGTTGGCGGCCTGGGGAAGGAGTGGACCACGACCGCCGGCGTGGTGGTCAACAACCACCCCGAGTGGGTGAAAGTGGTGGGTTACCACGGCGACGTGCAGCATGAGAACTG
Organism: Trachyrincus murrayi; assembly: GCA_900323305.1. NCBI lineage: Eukaryota > Metazoa > Chordata > Actinopteri > Gadiformes > Macrouridae > Trachyrincus > Trachyrincus murrayi. The sequence continues at coordinate 8,147 of OOFB01006197.1, forward strand.
GGTGCCGCGCTACAATGCCCTGCGGAGTGCTGCAGGGATCCAACCACCCGGTGAGTGCCATGTTTTCTGTTATTATCAATCTAATATATGGGCCCTAATCACTATCACAAATCAGATTTTAGATCTATGTATATATATATATATATATCGATATGTATACCATTGTTTGACACTCTTTAGCAGAAGAAGGCCTAAACATACCTTGTTTTAGTCAATCAAGCGGTGCGTAATCCTTATTTGTGTAAATCTACCTCTCAAATGATTTGTTTGTTATCGTGAACAAATTGTATTTCTGTTCTTGTCGTCTTTAAGCGCTTTACGTTGCCGATTTGCAAAAACAACAAAAAGCGCTATATCAACAAAGTTTGCTTGATTAGCTTATGCCTGCTGGTGCCCTGACTCCTCCTCCTCCCAGGTTACCTGATCCACGAGTCGGCGGGGTGGAGCGAGCGTCTCCAGCGCTGGTTCTTCCTGCCGCGGCGCGCTAGCCACGAGCGCTACGAGGAGACGGCGGACGAGCGGCGTGCCAGCAACCTGCTGCTCTCGTGCGCCGCCGACTTCAGCCACGTCACCGCCGGACACGTGGGGCCCCTCAACCCCACGCGGGGCTTCTCCTCCTTCAAGTTTGTGCCGGACACGGACGACCAGGTGGTGGTGGCGCTGAAGTCTGAGGAGGACGCGGGGACCATCGCCACCTACATCATGGCCTTCACGCTGGACGGCCGCGTGCTGATGCCAGAGACCAAGATGGGGGACGTGAAGTACGAGGGCCTGGAGTTCATTTAAACATACCGGGGTGGGCTGAGGTGATGCACGGTGACTTTACGGTGTGGAGTAGGGGCGTTTCCTTTGCAGGTGATGGGTGATGGGCAACTGTGTGTGTGTGTGTGTGTGTTAAATGTGTGTGTTAAATATTTTAAGTTTGGAATTGGTTGTAAAATCTTTTAAGGGATTTAACAGCGGGAATCTTTTCTATGTAGCAAAATCCTGCACATTGGCTCACTCCAGGCCGCAATATTCGCACAAACATGACGCCGGATCTACGTAAGAGAGTGGCCGAATGTGTAATGTCACGGCACTGTGTCTGAGGCGACTAAGTGTGCTAACATTTCATCAACAGTGAAACTTGGTCTTTGGTTAGACTAACGGGTAATTGCACTGATTTACATTTCTGTGACAAAAGTAAAACTAAGCAATATGCTATTGTTCTTTCAGCTGAACTCCAATGTTTAACTCTTGGCAGCGAATCAAACCAAAACATTTGAAAAGAACCATTTTAGTTGAGTTTTTTCCTCCCAATTGTTTAACGTCAAACCAAAAAAAGAAGACTTGGTTTATGTGGCATTCGATACAACAGTGATCCCTAATGAGGGGTCGTCCCACCAAACCTGACTCGCTTAGCCAAAAACACACACTGTTTGTACTTTAGCACCCAGAGGATGAACTCATGGCTAGAGGAGGAGAAGGTAGAAGCAGGCAGCTGGTAAAATAAGCGGGCCATTTATTTATTCTAAGTGCATTGTTTTCTTTGTAATTACATTTTCAGTTTGTAGCCGGCCAGGTTTGTTCAACGTCATTAAGGACTGGATGAATGCTGCCTCTGCTTTCATATAGTTCTGCTGGCAGCACCGCTAATAGCCTAGCAAGCGTACTGCCACACACAAAACAAATGTTTACCTAAATCAAGGTTACTGCAGGAAGACAAAACATAACCTTGGTGATAGTACAGAGCAGAGTTTTTAATCCCCTTGTCCATGGGACATGTTTTTATCCGTTAAGTGTCTCATCCACTTTATACAGATATTTCAACAGGAATCACAAGACGTGGATGTAATTTTTTAATTGCCTTCCTTGTGTGTTACTACTTGAATTATTTTATTTATATTCATATATATATATATATATATATATATATATATATATTCATCTATCTAGGTGCCTGTTTAATGTGACTAATGCAAGGGTCTGCTGATTTCAAGACATAAGCCTTTTTTTACATTCATTTAATGGTGTGTCAGCATCTTCTGATTTTAATCCTTGAATGTGGACCTATGCTTAGCAAAGTATGAATTAAGAAGCTCTGGGAAGTCATTGACTTAATAGTATTTGAACTAAAGGATTGTTACATTTTAAAGCACAGAGGAGTTGATTTATTTAAAAATATCTTTAATGTATAACTTATTTCTATAAAATAAATGGGAATTTATGGAGTGGATGAAAGTGTTTGAATTGGTTTATGAATGTATGCAATGTGTAATGAGAAATGTCATAGTACAAATATACTAAGCAATCAAAAGGTGTTTTATTCATCCTGGTAATGTGGCACAATGATTATCACAGATTCTGACACATTGGCAAACATTTTGGCTGCAGCGGAAAGATTCATAATTCATTTTAAGCACTCAATCATTACAGATCCGTTTACCTGCTTTAGCGCTCACATCTAAAACCAAAGCAATAGACACTTGTTCACATGGAAGTCCCCATTGCAATGACATCTTGAGGGGCACCAGTCAATGGAATGGTTTGGAAGGAGCCCAGTTTAGTGTAAAAGTCTAGCATTCTGCGATCGGTGGGCCTCAACTCACAGAATACTCCTCTGGACCCTGAGAGTTGGAAAATATATGCCAGCTTGTTAGAAGTTATCAGCGGATTTATTACATTTTCAATCGTTCTTTTTTTTTGTTGAAAGAGACAAAACTCACCACAGCATTTTATGGACGAGAGCAGACAGTCAATCATATGCTTGGCAGGGGCCGGGTCGGTGACCCTCGGCAGCAGTTGCATGGTGATCAGGGATGGGTAAACTCCCAGGATGGAATCCCACAGCGCCCTCTACAGATAGGCGAAAAAAAGAGGCACACATGTACAGCATAGCGTTTCCTCTTGACAGAATAACGTCCCAGCTTCTGAAGGACCAGACGCTCACCTGAATCTTGGCTGTGGCCTGTCTGACGTCAGTGAGTCCAAGCGCATAGCCACACACCCCCATCTCATCCTCGAGCACAAACGCACACTGGCTGGAAGGGAGCAGCTCCCCTGTGGACAAGCTGGTGGAGGTAGTTCTAATGTTAGTATTATCAGTAGAATGTTGCCATGGAAACTTGAGGTGGAAGAATCCGGGTACACACACACACAAACACACACACACACCACACTCTTACCCGTCACTCATAATAAGTGGAACCGTCGTGGCCACTTTGCCCGCTGCCTCTCGTTGCATCTCCTTGAAGATCCTCTGGACCTCAATCTAGTGAGTAAGTATGTTATTATACTATGAAAGATGAATGCCAACACTACAAACACATCTGAAAGGCCTCGTACCTTGTCCTCGGGGCAGTACGGCCGCACGGTGTAAACCACAGTCATGGGAGGGTTTCTAAAGAGGTCCCTGTTCCCGTGGCATGGGAGCATTCTCTGCAGTAGAAGACGTCACTGTGAGGATTCTGTACAAATACTTGACTGCTAATGCCAATCAATCATGTCATCTTGAGTCAATGAAATGCATGTGCTGTTTGTTAGCATAATGGTGCAAAAATGACAATTTTAGTTTGGGGTTCTCCTCTTAAATGAGTCAAGTATGTGTTGCTAAACAGAAACTATACTATGAAATTAAGGAACTGAAAAAAAGAAACTACAAAGAACGCATTGAAGTTCAATGACATTCCTCTTTAACTCACACTACACTTTGAGGTTAAATCAGAGTTACCTGGAACTCTCCGGAGAGCCCGCCTCGAAAGCCCCAGGGTTCGGGGTCGCCGTTCATGACCTGGGCCGACGGACGGCCACCGCGCCCCCCTGTTGGAACAACAAACACATCACAAAGCACATGTCAAACATCAACCCGCCGGTCTTGGCCGACGCATCTTATCCCATTTGTTGGTTTTCCCCTCTTGCCTAGCGCCTCGACGTATTGGCGAGCCAGTCCCACTCCGCTCTTGATGTCGCAGATGTAGTCGTAAAGATCGTACAGGATTCTGCGGTTGGGCGCGTTGGACAGGCGGTTGAACATCTGCACCACCGCCTCGCACATCTGGTCGAAGAGCCGCGCCCGCGAGTGCCACTCCGCCGTCTGAGCGGACACCAGAACAAGGAAGAGGGATGTTGTCCGACGGGAAGAGAAAGTTGGAAATCGAGGAGCATCTCATCCTCAAGGCCCAAGGTGTACCTGGTCTGTCTCGGCTACAGCAGCCCCGCGGTTGTTCTTGAGCCAGTCCAGCTCCCGCAGCATGGTCTTGGCCGTGGGGCCGTACTCGTAGGGCAGGTAGAAGAGCTCCGACAGCAGGTTCAGGTCATCCAGGGTCAGGGGCTCTGCGGTGTACAGCGGGTTTTCCCCCGGTCCAGGAGCATAGGGGCTTACTCCCGCATCCGTCTGCATGGGCTCCTCGTCCAAAGACCCTTTCTTCAGGCCGGTTGGAGGGCCACGGGGACCTGGATGTAGTTAAAAGGGTTAGGTGAACACCATTCTTCTCATAGAAATAAACCAATGGGACTTTGATAATACGGTAGCTTCTCAGTACAGTTTTGTGTTAGTTTCGGCTGCTTGTACCTCCTGGTTGGTCAGTGTTATGGAACTCCTGTAGCCAATCGGTGAGAGCCAGGCTGAGGGCTTTTTGGGGACTGTAGCTGTGGTCCGGATCCTCACCACCTAAGATCAGAGATGGTTGCAGGTTAATGATTTGTACATTTTATAATTATTTTGGTAATAATACAATTATAAAAACATAGAAATCTAAAAATCTAACCATCAAAATGTTGCCAGGTTACAAACTACAGCCCTGAGACTGTTGATTTGTGCAAAAAAGTAATATTTAGTAGCAGATGTTTGTTTGTTTATTATAATATATAAAATGACTCACTCTTCTCCACATCTCTCTGTCCAGGGTCGGTCGTGCTCTTACACCATGTGGCCAAAGTGTGGATGGCCACAAAGTTTGGGTAGAACTCACAGTTGGGATTAGTAAGGACTCCTTTTAATTTTGGAATCAGCTCAGATGGACGGTCCTGGGAACAAAAGCTATTTATTGATAGTGGGCTTTCAATTTAAAAACAACACAAAAATATCAGAATACTTACAAACATATAAAATACATCATTACATTACATTTACATTACAGTCATTTAGCAGACGCTTTTATCCAAAGCGACTTCCATCAATATGTATAAACACAATCCATCAATGATATTGTCCTCATGACCTAGATCTAAAATAGTGATCCAGTAAGTAAGATCTAAACCTTTTAAGAGTTGATATGTACCTTAAATGGCCCAAGAAACAGCCTCTGGGGGTCGTAGTCGTTGGCGTGGATGTTGTCCCAGATGACCGGCGCCCTCTTCAGGACAGAAGACACCTCATCTATGGACTCCACAGAGATGACGTGGGACACCACCTTGGGACCTGAACACACCCCCCCCACACACACACACACACACACACACACACCCACACACACGCACGTCAAGGGTTCCATAAGGAATGTTCCGTGTGCAAGTGTGAGTGTGTGTGTGAGTGAGTGAGTGAGTGAGTGAGTGAGAACAGGCCCCAGGACCAGGGTTTCAGTGCCAGTTTTCCTTACCGGTCCACAGCACGTCGATGCCGGGGAGCAGCGTGTCCCCCACGGTGTGCAGGTAGGCAGACTGGGACACGTTGGGGGTGCAGAACGCAGCGCAGTAATCTGGAGAAACACCACCGCCGTCAGTAACAGTACAACTCACAACAAGAACTTATGCAAAACTAAAATATTAGTAGTATTATAGATAAATTAATTAAAACAACAACAAAAAACTCTCACAAACCCTCTGGGGCCACATCTGTGTCTATTGTCTTACGATTTTGTTATTTAGCAGACACTTTTGTCCACGGAGACTTACAATTATTTCAGAATGTCATTAATGAGCAGGTAGGGGTTGTGGTATATTGCTCAACACCCTAGCCACTGCACTATCCTCCACTATCCACTATCCAAACTAAATACGCTACGTACATTATTAACCAATACTCTCGCTGACCTAACTCCTGGACACGGATGCTTGAATGCCGAGTGAAAACAAACGATGGGCTGACCTGTAGGACAGAAGAGGAAGGTCTGGGGTTCTCCCAGGTGCTGGTACACCTGGTTAGTGATAGCCACCTGGGCGTGGGCGAAGGAGCTGAAGGCCTGCTTGTCAGCCGGGCACATCTCCGCCTCGATGTCGTCGAACAGCAGGGAAAACGACCGGCAGCCAAACTCCCGAACCTGGAGATCCAAAAGTAGAAGTTACTTGAGTAACTTCAAGCATTTAACTTACAAACGTAAGATGACCATCTGGATGAAAGGGTGTAATTCCAGTGCAGAGTTGGTGGGTGGTTAGTAATGTGTGTGCGAGATAGATATGTCGAAAGATACATTTCAAAATGCTTGTTACATGTGCTCTTTACACACTAGTGTTTTATAGCGTATTTTAGTGCTCCATAATTCCTATTCAGTGATATAATGAAAGCCTTGCCCTAGAGATATAAACTCCCCATGGCAAATCATTCCAAGAATCACAAGAGTCCAATAAAAGTGACATTAGGTTACAGTTATCTTAACCATCTTGTGATCTCCACCCAGTTCACCCGTGTCCAGCGTGCTCTACCTGATCCAGCTTCATCTTGAGGGCGTGAACCTCTTTGGGGTTGGAGAAGGTTATGTCCAGGCCTGGGGAGATAGCGTAGATGAACTCCACGTCATGCTCCTTAGCCGCAGATATCAATGCTTTCAGTTGCTCTACAAAAAAACGAGGGAGGAAACAAAATCACACAAAATATTTGAAATAATGTCTGCGCATACTTTAAACTGCATGGATGGAGGTACTCTGGTGAAATTGTAAATCATTATTGTAGATACGCTATGTGTGTGTGTGTGTGTGTGTGTGTGTGTGTGTGTGTGTGTGTGTGTGTGTGTGTGTGTGTGTGTGTGTTCACCTCCTTCTTCAACAGAGTACAGGTCCCTCCAGTACATTCTGTGTTTGTAGTCATCCTTGGGGGCATACAGGTACGTGTTCAACCCCCACTTCTGCTCCCTAATAACAGATATAGCTTTTTTTAATTAACATACTGTATCTTGCAAAACTATGGCGTTACCGTTTTGTAGAAAGAAAATACCTTTTGAAAAGTTGTCTTCTTTGCTCCATAGTCCATGGTCGCCCATAAAAGCCTTTATCAGTCAAATATAAACATAACGTGTCACCGTTTCATGAAGTGTCTGCATAAGTAATTCAATAAAAAAAATGTGCAATAAATATGTTCCCAAAAAGGCAGACCTTACTATAGCCCACTAGGACAGAAGCTTGACAATATAAAGCTTAACTACTAAATCCTTACCTTCCACGACCCCGCTGATAAACCGCTTTGTGCCACTTTTGGAAACACCTGTCACGCCCGGTTCCGACATGGCTTTGACACAATAATCACGACCGAGACTCTTCCAATGCAGAGGACGAACACAATGGTATCGATGGGACGCCAGTCAACACTATAGGTCACACTCCTCTAGTTCTGCCACTTTGTTTGCAGCGCTCCTCCTTACACCTGCGCAGATGGGTATTACGCGTGAAGTAAATTGCATATTGACTTTAATTGTGGATATTGGCCAAGGACCAGTGAAATACACATTTTTACAATGCCTAAAGTTCATAAGGCTGAAGTCCATACCCACCATGGATGTAGCTGGCCACACACCCACCCGTCGACACTGTGATGGACTGCCGGGTTCGCGTTTTAAAGACGCAGTATCTTATTTAACTACACTGTATACACCCTCAATGCGTTTTATCCTTAGTCTATGATTGTATCCCCATCCTTGCACTTAACTCAGGAGTTTACAATCACTGCAAAAGCATTTATATTAGGCCTACTTTTATACTTAATTTGTTTTCAATGATTCTTAAATATACAACACTGAATATCAACAAACCACTCCCAGTTCCAAAGTCTGGATGAGTGTTTATCTGCCATTTAAGAGATGAAGATAGGAGATGAAGATGAAGATAAGAGAACAGAATAGATGCAGAGATGACTATCTGGCTATTGTGTATGTTGTGGAAAACCTATTACAAGCTATAAAGCTATTACAAATGTTATGGCCCATGTTAAAAACTTGACTACAAATAATTCATTAGATTACTAATATAATAATAATCATAATAATAATAATAATAATAATATTATTACCACTCATGATGAACTTTTCTTTTCCAAGTGAGATGATCCATTATAAAAAGGCAAACCAGGTAACTATGTGAACCTTTAAATGAGATTAAATAACTGTAGAAGAAATTAAGATTGTCAAACTGAATTCAAATTCACTCATTCATATCTCTGGGTAATTTATTTATGTAATTACATAAAACCAGATAAACACTTCTCCCATTTCAAAGTTCAACCCTCCCCGTTTCCTATCCTTCCCACCCACATATACAATATATTACGTACATACAGAATATTAACATAACGACAAGGACGGCAAACAACCAAACTGTTCCAATACATAGTGTATAGACAATTGGACAGAATTATATTTCTGCATGCATTGTGAGGTGAAAAATATAAACAAAAGGGGTGCCTTGAGGCAAAATTAGTTACAAAAGTATAGGCGGTCAAGAGGTTAATTGGTCGTTCCCATCTCCGGCCCACTGTACGGAAACCATGGCCACCAGGATCTCTCTAGCTCTTCGCTCCCTTCTGGGCCTGCTTCAGTAATGAATCAAAGTCCAGATCTCCAAACTTGCCGTGAGCTTCCTCATCCTTGGTAGAGTCTGGGGAGGACAGAAAATTAATTAACCGGGAAATCCGTGTAGAATTGATGGAGAATCTTAGCCTCGTGAGGCCGTCCTGATCTCACGAGTTCACATTATGTTTCCCTGTGCAGATCTGGCCTCCAGCCTGTTGAAAGCCCTTTCCGAAAATGTAAATATGATGGGACCAATCAGCACTCGGGGGAGGGAGTTTCAGTTCATGACGGACAAGGGCTGCCGCAGTCTGAAATGGTGGCGCCCGAGGAAAGTGTAGAAATTGACGGAGCAAGCAAAACTGTTTTATCCGAGACAGACTGAATAAAAGATCAACGGAAATGTGCACGGAAGGCTTTTATCAGAGGAGAATGTATGAGTTGTGTTTTTGCTTTACTACTTCCAAACACAATCGGCAAGAGCGAAGAGAGCAGCAGCGTGACTCTGATTGGCTGGAGATTTTTGAACAACGCAAGGCCACGCATATATGTGGAAATCAATTGCTGCCCAGCCAAGGCCAGAGTGATATTCACTGCAAAACGCAAACTTGAATATCTGGAAGATTCTGCCTGTAAAGGCATTTTTATGTTTGCCCTCACCACAGATCTCCCTGGGGTGCCTCCAGTCTATTACTTTCACACTTATTCTGATGATTTTGTGTATGAAAGGCCCTCACCCAAATCGGCGTAGTCCGACTTGCAGAACTGGCGTCTTCCACCGAAACAGATGTCAAAGGGCAGCTCGTCAGGCCTCCGCAGCTTGCTGCCATTCTCGATCGCCGCGAACGCATCCTCCATGTGGTAAAACGTCACAAAGCCGTAGCTGTCGCTATGGGAGGCAGACAAGCCGAACGATGAGCATTAGCATATAAAACCGCAGATTATATTGAGAGCCGATGTAATAAACAACATTAACATGAAAAGCGACAAACTTTTCAGCTCAAGTTTCCTTACCTTCGGTCTCGGAAGTGAAGCGAGACACTTTCCACTTGTCCGATGAGAGAGAAGCGCTCTCTCAGCTCGTCGTGGGTCATGGATCGTCGGATGCGGCCCACATACACGACCCTGCGCTCATCCTGCATGGACACAGTGGTTGAGATACATATGAAATCACTTCACCACCGATTAGAGCCCGACCGATTCCACCGATTAGAGCGATGTTATCGGCCGATCCTATCACAGATACATCGGTATCGGTGGAAACTCCGCCGATAAAGAGCACATAAGAAACAACGTCATTTGCAGGCTTAATACCAAACGTATCAGGGTTCTCCCCAAACAATGTAATGGTGGCGCTGTTCAATGTAAAGCGGGTAGCACGTGGCTGTTGCTAGCTAGCGCGTCGCTAGGTCGGCCGGCGTGTTCTCGAGCACGGCAAGTTTAAAACACAAATCACAATCAGCCACAGCTTAAAACATTCTGGCTTTTTGGACTGTACTGCTGTTTTCTCCACAGGAAAGCAACGGAGTGGGCCTGCTTGTTCATTATAGTACTGTATTTAAATGTGTGCAGTAGTTGCAGTGGGCCAGAGGCCCGGAACTGCATTGGACACAGTCTGGACAGAGTGCCAGTGCCAGTGTTTTTTTAGTTAATTGTTTATTTATTTGAGTTAATTGTTTATTTATTTGAGTTAATTGGTTATTTATTTGAGTTAATTGGTTATTTATTTGAGTTAATTGGTTATTTCAGTTGATTGTTTAATCTGTTCAAACTCATTTATTTGAACAAACACGTTTATTATTGAACATTTCAAAAAGGACTCATACTCACAATGGCTTTCAGCTTTTGGAGCCGCATCTCCTGCCGCCTCTGGTGCCGCCTGGACTCCTTGCTTCTGTTTGACAAAAGGTTGGCGTGGGAAATACACAGTGGCTTAGACTGGGACCGGCGACGGACAGGTGAAGGGTTTCAAACACTTTCCCACATCCATAACCGTCAAGACAGGTGTGGAACCTGAACCTGAAGTCCATCTACTACCAACCTGTACACCTCTCCTCTCCACCGCCTCCGGTGGCTCCGGGGAGATCGGGATCTGGATCGAGACCCGGACTGGGACCAGGACTTGGATCTGGACCTACTGGACCGTGACCTGGAGTAAGTGAAGTGGTACCGCCGGGGCGGGGAGCGGGAACCGGAACTAGACGACGAGCAGGAACTGCTTTCCGAGCGCCGAGGACAAAACCTGCCAGAGAGAACAGACGGATACGAGAATGAATTTGATGATAAGAATCAAAACGGTAAACCAAAAGAGGACGGCAGGAAGGAGGGGGCAGGTACCTTTTCCTCTTTGGAGAGGGGCTGCCGGAGCTGCAGGAGGAGGAAGAGCACGAAGACGACGACGACGACGAGGAAGAAGGCGAATTCGATCCCGAGTCGGAGCGACGGGACTTCCGATACCTCCTCGCCGTCTCCTTCTCCCTCCCTCTCCGAGGGGGGCTGGGGGACGGAGTCGCGAAAATGCACTGCTTCATCCTGTCCTCCACCGCGGTCGCGGCGGGACAGTAGTCCAGCTCGGCCCCCTCGGGGAAAGTCGGAGCCGGGTCCGCGGGAGGCGGCGTGTTGTACGGAACCGCCCGTCGGTTCTCCGAAGCGTCGGCGCCCTTTGAGGGCCCATCGGCCTGAGAGGAGGTCCTGGGGTGAGACGTATCCATAGGGGAAGTAGAGATGTCACGCTGGCTACACCCGCTAGCGCTTACCGGAGGGTCCAGAGGTGCACAGTAGTCATGGTCAGAGGATACGTGTGAGGAGGACGACGGACGCACCTGAGCGGCCTGGGCGACGGCGGGCTTCGAGGGGCTTTGAGTCTGTGTCTTCTTGTAGGGCAGAGGCTGGGGGTCTATGATCTGAATGGACCTGGACACCGGGGCCTTGGGTTTGACCGGCTGCCTTCTCTGTGCGGACAACGGGGTATGCCTCCGCTGCTGTTTGGCGGGAGCGTGGTCCTGAGCGCCGAGAGCGGCGTTGATGCACGGCGGTGACGGGATGCCGTCGGAGGGGATGTCTGGGTTTGCCGTTTGCGGTGCGTCGTGGCCGACGTCTGTGGGCGCGGGGGGGACGCTTAGAGGTGGCGGCAGGCGTGTTCGTCCTTCAGGACCTGTCACACACTGCGCTTCTGACAGGAACGGAGGAGGGTCGTGATTAAATGGACGTTCACAAACGCGCCGATTCATGCTGATTCATTACATAATTAGTCTTTTTTTTATATCCAATAAAAATCACAACTAGTTAAACTGGCTAATAACTAGACAGATTTGAATCGGGAATTCCACCAATAAGGAGAGAAGATGGCAAGTCATCCCTGCACTTACCCGCTGTGCTGCGACTACAACCGGCTGCCAAGGATCTAGTCTGAAGAGTCAGACATTCCTCAGAACAGTTCTCGGGTGTTCCCTCCTGCGCTGACATATTCACTTTGGCTGAAGCAGGAAAGGGAAAAGAAAAACAGACAATGGGTTAGGCCGACCGTCGGTAAAACAGAGAAGTTACTCGTGTCTAGTTTTGTAATGTTGTTCTATTTTGCTAAATAGGCAGAGCAGTAGAAAACCTACATAATGTTATAGATAACTATAGATATAATTAGCAAAAATATAACCTTTGAGCTAGTTTCCTAGACAGTAGCACATTTAGAGGTGCAATGCATTGTGTGTGATGTAGTAAAATATATAATAAAACTACCATAGTAGTTACATTTCACAATTTGAGTTTAATGTCAAATGGAGCTACAGGGCGGTGGCGGTTTCCCTTAAATCACAGTGAGTCACTCCCTACTAACCTTGTGTTTCCTCAAACTGCTCCAGCAGACTGGTCAGATCAGTGGCTTCAATTCCTGCACACAAACAAATCAGACGGGTTAAAAGAGAGAGAGGCCGACACATTTGCACAAATGACACGTACAATCGCGCACACCACACAGAGATACAGAATAGACTCTCACCCGAGTCCCCCGGCGGGGGGAAGACCCCGCAGCTGGCCTGAACAGGAGGAGGTGGGGGTTCTCCAGGGCAGGTCAAACTGAGAGCCGTCCCCGCGGCCGCCTCCTCCTCCTCCACCACCGGGCTGAGAACGTTGTCGGGGGCAGACGAGGGACGCTTGGCTTCCAACATCACACCTGGGTTGAGGGACTGAGGGGTCTTTGGTAAAGATTCTGCCTCTTTTATTGGTCTCTGTATGCATTCTGTCGACTGTGGCTCCCTCGTCTCTGAAGTGAGCATGGTGTGTGTTGTCGGGCACTGTGGTGGCTGAAGTTTGGCCTGTTGCCGCGAAACATCAACCTCGGTTTTCTGAAGGAGCCCGGTGCTCTCGGAGTTTGGATGCGGGTTAGGCAGTGCTGTCTTGGACGTCGGTCCCGTCGAGTATTGCTCCATTTTAGCTAGCTGCTTCCGAATCTCGTGAAGAAGCCCGATGCTTGGGAGGACGGAGTGGACGGTTCTAGGGGTGGGCTCTGTGGAGCCCGGGGCGGTGGACGGTACCAGTGCACTGCTCGCGGCTGGCCTAGTAGCCGGCATGGGGAGGAGAACTGGATTGGGTGGATCGCTACTCACTGCCATGGGCTTATTTTGTTTTGCACGGTCTGAAACAGTTTCTGTACGGTCTGAAACTGGACAAGCAGGGGAGATCGCATTGGGGTCGGTCCTCGAGCGTTTCGATCTGCGATGGTGTACACCGTTGGACGAGGTCTGACCACCAGCAGCTTTACCGCCACCGTTCCTGGTGCTGGCGGTGTCGCGGTGTGTTTTCGTTGCTCCCTGTAGGCAGAGGAAGGGAGGCAGCTCCTTGGGGGTTTCAGACAGTAAAGGCCACTTGGTGGTGTTGTTACCTTGCTTCTCCACCAGGGGCAGTCTCTTCTGCCGCAGCTGTCTGTACTGCTGCAGGCTGAGGGACTTGGGCTTGACCTGACCCAGCGGTGACGGCGCGGAAGTGCTATCGGTCACTTCGGCCCGGGGTCCCCGGGTGGGGGGCGTGAGGGGGGCTGGGGTGTTGTCGGCTGCTTCGGTGGTGCCGTCGACTGGAGAGGGGGACGCCGCTTCCTCCGTTCCCTCTTCCTCCATTCCCTCTTCCTCCGTTCCCTCTTCCTCCGTTCCCTCTTCCTCCCTGTTCGGCTCGCTTGGATCCGGCTCCTCTTCCGCGGGCTCGCCGATGCTCGTCAGATGGACGGGGCCGAAGCTCACCCGCTTCTTCTCTTTGGCCCTCGCCTGGCTACTGCAGGCCTCCCTGTTCACCAATGCGCTCTTGAGTCGCGTGGCCTCGGCGCTCATCCTCGGCTGCCCGTCGCAGCGGTGGCAGCCCCCCACCCCGCCGTCCGCTGCTTCGTCGTCAAGCAGGTCCACGTCGATCTCCTGGTCGCTGTCGTCGGAGGGCTTCACGTACCGCAGGATCTCCCCCTGTGACGGCAGCGCGGGGCTCGTGTTGGGCCTGGAGGAGGCCGTCCTCCTGGACCAGGACTTCCCGTCCTCCTCCAGGTGCACCTGCAGACAGTAGGGGTGCATGAGCCTCACCAGGTTCACCAGAGACGACGCGGAGGCGAAGAGCCCCGCGTCCTTCTCCGCTCTCACTTGGAGCGAGGCCGTGCAGTGGATCGCCTTCCGGTACGGCGTTTTGAGCGGCTGCTGCGTGCTGTGGCGCCTGCTCTTGTTGTGGGCTTCCTCCTCCTCTTCATCCCCCCTCTGTGTGAAGACTACAGCGGACGGTCTGAGTCTGGGCGTCCGCTGTTGGTGCTCCTGAAAGACGAGAAGAATGGGTAGCGTCATTGACTTTAAGGACTTTAACAGCTAAACTGAAGCTTGAATTCTTTAGCATGTTATAAGCACGTGCAGGACATATTTCCTTGTGTGTGTGTGTATTTTGTGTGTGTGTGTGACAAATAAGACGAGAGATGTGTCAACCTACCGACAAAGTGTTCCTGGCTTTCTGGTCTTTGAGATACTCAGAGTCAGGGAGCGTGTCGAATGGAGACAGGGTGCCTCCATCATCTTCTACGCTGTCCAAGATCTCGGTTAGTGCCGTCAACAGCGAAGATTCACTCTCTTCCTCAACATCAATCTTATCCTAAACAGTAGGAATACAAGGAATACGTTTTTATGACATACATTGCAGAAATGTAGTGAAGAAAACTGACCTAATCTATACTCATATGGGTTAAATGTAAACAACTGAAAATGTATATATTAATTTTACTTTACTTTTACATGCATGTTATGTTTCTCATTCCTTGTGTAAATAAACTGTCATGTCAATTTTGAACACGCCCACCTAGTTTTCCATTGGCCAACTCCCCCACAGGAGCAGAGTCAGAGGTACAATGCAATGTAGTAATTGGTCACCCCTTTGTAGTTACATAAATGTGGACTTTTATTTATTTATTTGTATAATTCATATGATTTGGTTCCATTTCCAGGTTAATTTAACCCTTTCAAAACAATATAATACATTTTCCAGATTTAATACAACTGTAGGGCATTGTAATTCCCTTTAAACTTGATGGAATGTATTTAGAATTGCAGACATGTTTCGTTTAGTTGATTAAATCGAATAATGACAGCATTCTGCATGCTGGAACCCTGACCTCTGATGCAACAGTCGAGTCTTCAAAAATGGCCAGGATGGAGTGGTCCATACAGGACTGTGTGTTCATCATCACACCCTCCAGGTCTGCTTTCATCAGGTCCATCTGCCCATGCAAGAAATAGATTTCATTAATACAGAGACCTGTTGGTTGTCCTGTGGGTAGACCACCTGCTCTACATGAACAGATAATCCTTGAGTCATTCCTTCTATACTACTATTCTACTCTACTATGTAACACATCATTACGGTGACTAGTGTTGTCAGTGTCATATGTGCGTTAGATGTACTTTTACATTGCACAACATTGTTCAACATGTCATTGTGTAATTGCATATAAACATTCTGCAAGGAACGAAATAGTTCCTGCAAGAAACGGATTGCAGTATCATTGTGTTATTGCTGCGTGATTATGAATGTAAAGAACAACTGAGATATATAAGGAGATAACGGGGGAGGTGTGGGTGGACTATAAAACTCTAGGCGGCGCTTGTCTAACACGAACACCAGTGAACGTAAGATATCCTACTAGGACCGTAGCGGACAGACCGTCGATCCAAAACACGTGATTGTCACTAAGCACCGACAGTGCGAAACGACATTACTATACAGCATAGTCGATTAGACACGTCGCGTGTATTAACCGATCGACCCGGGATGAATCGCGAAACACATGTCAAGTGTCGCCGTGCTGGTACCACACGGATGTCGGCACGTCGGGACATCCTGTTCCACACGCAAAAACCCGCTCTTTAAAACATCAATATACTCCTCGACGCGACGCTACACTCAGTAGTAAACGTGGATTTATACACCGTGTGATATAAACGTGTCAGATGTTCAACACTCGACGCGTAACGAGCGTATTACACACGCTGATTCATTGATTCGGCAACCCCCTGCCTACTACTACTACTAGGGTAGTACTACTAGCTTGCTAGCCACGTGTCGGTGTGCGTACATGTGGTCGTTGCACATGGATAAGAAAGCGTTGAATTGCCTTGCGAGTCATTGACATACCGTCACAATTTTGTACATTAATACAATATGTAAAATTCGTACCTCGTTCGATGTGTCGTTGGTCATAAATTCGTTATTACCGGCATTTAAATCACTCTCTTTGCCCATCCACGGCAACGCCATCTTGGGGTTCGGCACATGGTCGGCTCCAGAGGCAGAGACACGTGGTCGCTGTCTACACTTAAGAACCGACCCGCGATCGGTTTCGGGCTTCGTCTCGGCTCGGCTTCATCGTGTGCAGACCTAAAGGAAAGCCGATCCACGGTCAGTTAACAGCCACGTGTTACTAATGCACATTCCATTCACTTCCAGTCATCTAATAAAGTTTAATAAAGTCATCTCATGAAGTTTAGTGTATTTCTGAACTCACACACTCATTAAACTAGTATGTTGAATTAATGTTTTGTTATTTTTACTACAGTGTAAGGTGCTAGTCTTATTTGGAGAAATTGAATCAGAATTGTGTGGACTGTATCACTGTACATATTCAATATTTAGAGATTGATTGAAATCCAGCTATCTCGTTATTACCTGATTAATTTGCATTGAATTAACTATTGATTTAAATAGTGATATCTAGTGCCTGGTTAAAGTAGGCTATGTACACTGTATTTGAAAATAAACTAAATATGAACATGATAGGCCTACACATATATTATATAGCTCATAACAAAGCTACTTCAAATAAATGTATACAATATTTCTGGTTCTTAACATTCATATTTAACATTTAGGCCAACCATCCGTTATACAATTCTACATACAATGTATTTGTATTTCATCCTTTATAGGCGATCTCTCATTTGTCCATTGTGCATAACTTAAATAAATCAACTGACTTAAGTCACTGCTCAATGTTCTTAGGGTAGGAAATTGCAGATCTCCTAGTTTTACTTAAAGTAAAACTATCTGATAATTACATTGCAAAACAATTGCAAACCTAAATACATGAAATTATGAATGAATGTTCTTTCTCCACTAGATGGTGCTATACATATTCATAAGCGTTCACCGAATGGGATTTCTAGTTGAGACTATTGCTAATAACCACCACCTGACAAAAAGTTGCGATACTTGACATTTCAACATTGTTTGAATTCTCCAAATCAATTATCCATGCACAGTAGCTATACTCATCATATAGAATGGTCTATATTAAGAAACATATAATGTATATGTTTTTAATATATATTCGCCATTGCTGTGTGAATAGCTTAATTTACTGTTAATGTTTGTTTCACATGTTGGGCACCACAGTGTCAAACAGTGCATTGTGCTCCTGGTGCAAAGGCAATCATGTGAACTGCTCAAATGGCACAGTATGCATAGTGTTTGGACCCATATTGACCTCCTCTCTGAAGTTTCTCTCTCAATCTCTTTTCTCTCCATGGTCTTTCTCCATCCCCCCTTCCAAACTCTCTGTCTGTCCCCTCGCTGTTTTCAGTTAATCTGTCTCCTTATTTACTGACGGCTGCATGTGTCTCCTTCCCTCTTTTACTGTCTCCCACATCTCCTGATACGCAGACTGTCTGAAAATGGGCCAAAGCATCTTCATCTCAAACTGTGTGTGTGTGTGTGTGTGTGTGTCTGTGCTTGTGTGTGTTTGTGTGTTTGGGAGGGCTGTTCTCTGTAAGTGGGTCACCTTACTGTAGCTTTCAGCCACATCATTACATTGCCAAACACGCACACACGCACGCACATATACACACACACACACACACACACACACACACACACACACACAAATCCATTTTCCACATAGGCCTCTGATTTTGTGACATTTTAGTGCCCTAAAATAGAGGGCAGAAATCCTACATTTCTCTCCCATGGGGGATGTCGGGCCTGCCCTCCTCCTTGGTGTTCATCTCTCTCTCTTGCTCTCTCTCTCTCTCTCTCTCTCGACCTGGAGTAGGACCCCCAAGGTGCTCTTTCAGCATGTTAGGATTTCAACATACCCTGTGAGGACTACAGAATAAGGTATGCTTCTGTCAATCTCTCTCTCTCCCTCTCCTCCCCCACTCTCTGTCTCACTCTCTGTCTCTCTGTCTGTCTGTCTGTCTCTCTCTCTCTCTCTCTCTCTCTCTCTCTCTCTCTCTCTCTCTCTCTCTCTCTCTCTCTCTCTCTCTCTCTCTCTCTCTCTCTCTCTCTCTCTCTCTCTCTCTCTCTCTCTCTCTCTCTCTCTCTGTCTGTCTCTCATTCGCCTAGTCATTTCCTGTTATGTGTGACTTGTGTGTGTGTCTGTTTTTCTACCTGTCTGTGTGCCTTGGTACTATGGTTCTCATCTCTCTGTGTATTTGTATCCATGCTCAAGTCCTGAGTGCTGCTTAGTTATGCAACTGTGTGTGTGTGTGTGTGTGCTCGTGCGTATGTATGTGTGCGCGTGTGTGTGTGTGTGTGCGCGCGTGTGTGTATGTGTGTGTTTGTGTGTGTGTGTGTGTGTGTGTGTGTGTGTGTGTGTGTGTGTGTGTGTGTGTGTGTGTGTGTGTGCGCGTGTGTACGTTCACTCCTATGCCCTTTCAAACATCGGGTGAAACTGTGTTGGGAGCCTTGTTATAAAAAGGCAAACCCTGACAACAAAAGCTGACACCACCTCTCTCTCCCACTCTCTCTCTCTTGCCATCTCTTACTTACTTACTTACTTACACACACACAGACACACATACTTGTGCATGTAACTTTGAGAGCTGGCCAGCTGCCAAGGGAAAGGGCCGGTGTTTTTCTTCCTACAGATCTCTCCTTGCTCTCTCTCTCTTTGCGGAGACAAGGAATTCCCTCCCACATGGCCCAGAAAACATCTGTTAGTGGGAAAGCGAGCATCTCGGAGAGAGGCGACCAGGGAAAGAGAGAGAGAGTGTGTGTGTGTGTGTGTGGGGGGGGGGGGGGGGGGGGGAAAATTTACAA
>OOFB01006201.1:10858-24865 GCA_900323305.1 Trachyrincus murrayi
AAAAAACACAAAAAACCACAAAAGAAAACCCCCCCCCCCCCCCCCCGCAAAGGGTCAGTCAGCGAAACATTTAGAGAAATGCATTAATAAGCAGAAACAGCCCAGGACTGGGAAGAAGGCCCGTCAGGAGTCCGTATTTGGCAGTAAATGAGGCCTGTGTTTTTATAATTGATAGTATACGGAGAAGGAATGTTTAACGTTATGAATTCTTAATGGCACTGTTGTAGTTTCTTCAAACGCTGTGCAGGGGATCCGTCTGTTGACTTTTTACTTGTGCTTTCATTTGTTTCTTTTAGCTTTCTCTTCCTTTTTATCTGTACAACGGAGATGAAACGCCTTTGTAAATAAGTTAATAATAAATAAGTGAACATGTGAGGGGGAAAACAGTAGGTTTTTGTGCAAATGTCACTTTGTACAAACTCCACTGAAAGAAAATACTGAAACGGTGTCCTGTATTCTGTCCATTGGCGTCTGCATTACTGATGCACGTGGTAATTGTTTGCACTGACTTCCCTGCTTACTTTGTTATCCCGCTAGAACACAGTTCCAGCGCCGCCGCAGAACTTACCAGGCGCCATCCGAGGACAAAACACAAATTGCCATTTTAGTTTAGGCACAAAATATCAGTTTTGTTGTCATGAGAAATACCCGGACAACAAAACAAGTAGCTCACCAGGTTCCACGCTGCCACGCGTCACCACGCGCCCCCAGAGAGCTATAAATCATTACTTAAGACTCCCATTAGTGACTACTGAGGAGAGAGGCTGAGTTTAGACTCACTGCAAAACACCCATCCAAAGGTCACCTCCGCCTTACAGCGAGGGGTGGAGAAGAGACAGCGAGCGAGGGACAACACGCTGCCATTAGCAAAAAATCCCCCTGGTTGGCTGACTCACAATTAGGACGCGATAAGGACGAGAGGAAGACAAGCACATCCATAGCGGTTTGGATGATCTGCTGTGATGCGGGCGCTCTGGGTTTCTCCATTGAGTCGGCAGCTCAGCAGTAGATCCGATAAATTAAAGGACCGTTGTTCCACACTGGCAGTCATATGGAAACATCAAATTATCCGTCCAAGTATTTTGGCGCTATTACAGTGACTCTCTATGGAGCGTTACGGTTCATCTGCTGACAGCGACGCGGACAAACACCCCGAGAGCTAATTGGCTAATCGAGGGGAACCCGTGCTCCCTGTTAAATGGGCTACACAAGGCCCGAGGTCAACCTAAAAAAACGACTAAAGCAATGAAAGTGGTGAAAGACATCATTTGTACGTTACATCGAAGTAGAAATACCATCGGAACACAGGATTGTATCAAAGCACTCCGTGTGACCCGGACATGTTTCCTGTAGGCCTAATCGTTGCATTTATATCCAATGGTTATTTAGCAGACACTTTCACCCAAAGCAACTTACACTCAGAGTTCAGACACTTCATTCATGAGCAGATAGGAGTTAGGCTTCTTGCTCAAGGGTGCCTGGAGCATGCCGGGGATCGAACACCCATAGCCATTAGACTTTGCGGCCCCCGTGGCCTGATGAATCATTTAAATGATTAAAAAAAGATACCACATTAAAGTTAAAAAAGCAAGTCATTGCTTTGGTATATTAAACAGGTACTGAACCTAAGAGAGTCAGAAAGATAGATGAGCTATCACAGTCAATGCTAAAACATGCCTACTACAGGGAAATACTATTTGTGTGCAAGGTAACCTTTACGCGTGACATGATTTATGCATGGTTACAACTTGTACTTGGTGAAATACGAGCGATCTTATATTTGCTGTAAATATAAGCAAGCGTAGCACGTGTAGTCCCAAAACAAACCCCACTCTATACATACACATCGACATGTTTAGCTCATTAGCCTGAAGTGGGCAATATGTCCATTGAATGAGTAGTATTACTCACTGACACAACATCTAAGCAACAGTGTCGTGCCGTTTAATCATAATTCCTTCCCTGTCTCTTTGTCTTTTGTTTTCAAAATAAAAGTACAGCGAGAAAGTGAGATCTATGGTGCTAATTTTAGGGCCGCTCCACGGTAAAGAGGGTTCTCTGTAACACGGCGTATTGATTCAGATACCAGGGAGCTGTCATGGATTACCAGGATTACTGCGCGAGGCGCTTTCTAGCCACTGTAACAAAGAAACCACATGGCTCAGCGCTGAGCCATCGCTTTTTCCCGCTCTTTTTTCCCCCGCTCTTTAACCCTTCAATGATTTTGGAGCCATGTCAAAAAAATGAAATGCTTCTTTACCCCACCGCCATCGACCGCCAGATGGACGGCTAAACGGAACAAATGGCTTCACTTTTCTGATAAACGCTGTCTTACAGCCGAAAAAAAAAACTTCTTGATAGATAAAATCGCAACATTAATGTAAACGGTTGTTGTAGGTGGCAAAGAGGCTTTTAAAATGGTGGAATCCAAAATTGAATCGCCCACTCTCCGATGAACAACTCCTACTCCAAGAAATAACTTTTAAAAAAACTTAAAGATTTTTTTTTATTGTAATGTAGTTGTGTAATGTGCCAATCGCCAGTTTCTTGTTGGAAAAAGTAGTTTTAAAGTTTGAAATGCATGCTAATTAAAATAGCCCCAAGTGGATGGTATCCATCACACCCACCCTGATGTGATGGAAGCGCAGAGGCAATGTTAATGTTCAGCAGTCCTTCATTAACATCAGCAGGGTGCCTGGTGGAGGAACCTCGCTGGAGTGGGATGAGAACTCACATCAACAGCCATGGAAGGATGGTTGGAGTCTCACACACACACACACACACACACTCACACACTCACACACATGTTTACATGTCGAAGAGTTGCATTTTTAAAGGCTTCAATGTGCATATTATGCACATGTATAAAACATTTCTGAATGTTGTCGTATTAATTTACGGATTGCTGGGTCAACACGTGCAAATCGCAACACATACGTGTGAACTCCACCACGTTAGCGTGCGCATCCATGGCATGGAGCATGGAGCATTGGCATGTGAGGGGTCGTACCACGAAACAATAGAAATGTTTCGATATGTCTCTGGGTGACGGGGCCTGGCGGTCCGTGTCCATGCTCAGCCAGATATAGTGTTGCTCTAGCAGTGTTTGTTTGTGCAGTCCCTAACGCTAAGGGATGCCTTTCTTTACTGTAGAGGTCAGGATGGTGTACTGGCTAGGGTTCTGGGTTTGATCCCGCTCTTGTCCACAACCTACCTGTAAGCATCCTTGAGCTAGGTGCCGATAACCCCACCTACCTGCTCCTTAATGACATGTATCTGAATTCACCGTAAATCGCTTTGGATTAAAGTGTCTGCTAAATCAATAAATAGTAAGTACTTTCTGCTCTACCCGAAGGCAAATTGAAACTTCCAAGTTCCCCTATCAATCAATACCAAAACAAATAGTGTTTGTTTCTTTAGTTTTGTTCTAATAGAGATCACCCCTTTTGAAACACTGCTAGTCACTCATCACAGCCACTATTCTCGGCTATCTCAATTCATTTGGACTTAATGCAAGACAACCACGCTCACCCAAGTACAATTCATCAACTGTTCATTTGGACGGATCCTGGACTCTAAGTTATCGGAGTCTTATTATCTGGGCTGGAGTAGATAAATACCCACACCTAACCGTCGGAGCGTACCTTCCATCCGTTCAGCTTACCGATTCCTTCCCCCTTTTTTCTGTGGAAGTGATTTATCGGAAAATCAATCATAAGAAAATTAGTTGCAAATTGACCGAACATTTTCTTTCCCTTGTAGTTACCCTGTGGTTGCAGTAATTTGTCTTATTGACCTCGACATTATGAGCACATGATTCATTAAGTTAAGATTGGTTTCCAGACTGGGTCTGAGCATCATTTTTCACTTGACTCGTTTATCAACGTCTGCTTAAATGACCTGTCACCCGAAAGACACTGCAGCAGTTCTATCAGTATATTGGTCACTGTCTACAGTCCCTGTTTTCACATTTATTGTGTTAAGGAGCTGCGTTCCATTGTCTTGTTTGATACCATATTCATTGTATTGTGTTATTTATCTACACTATCTATCTATAATTCTATCTATACACAGATATCTATCTATCCATCTATCTATATATGTCGTTCTATCTATCTATCTCTCTATATGTTCCTCTGTTCCTTTGTGACATTGTTCTTATTTTGCTTCTTTAATATTTCAAATGTCTTCGTTTATACAGACTCAATATGTGTGTATGAGCTTCGCTGCCTCTGGCTTTAGACCTGAGAGAGGGCTACGTTCCAATAAAGCTGCTCTCTGTGGCCCCCAGATGCTGATCCAAGGCAACTGCATTGGCCCCCCCGGTTAAAACACACGTATTATATCTCAGGTACTTATCATTGATAAAAAACAAAGTGAGGATCGGTTCCCCTGACATCTCCATCTCAGATTAAAGTTAGAATAAAGTTAATGGTAAGTGGCGGATGAAGCTGTGTCGCTCCTATCCCCGGGGAAATCTCTGGTGCTGGGGTCACGTCGTTACCAGAACAACCCACAGGCAGACCAAAACGCCTCTCAGATTTGAGTTGAAACTCTTTTCATGTGCCGCGAGCAGAATGAAACCCTGGGAGAGATGCATACATTATGTATAATGGTTATTCTATAAACCATTATTGTTTCCAAGGATGAAGGTGAGCTTCAAAATGTTGGTTTTTAAACAACCTTGAACAGCCATTTCCTGCCATCTAACATGAATTTTCATGAAACTTTAAACAGAAATATGAAAAAGGTCCAAGAAATGGTGTGAGATGTTCCATGTCATCTATGGGATAATAAATGTAAAAACATAAAAACAAGTTAAAAACAAAATAAAATGTTGATTATTATTTACATTACATTTTTACAGTCTGAATATAGAAAATAAAGCCATGAACGTCGGATCACATCGCTAATAACACAAGTATAATATTATTATTTAAATTGTGGTGAAAACCGGGACAAAACCAGGACATTTGTTGAAAACCGGGACATTTTAGTGTCCTGACAGATATTTGTCAGGACTCGGACACCATGCATGGTGATCCCGGACAAACCGGGACGTCTGGTCACCGTACTTTTAAGCCCTTTCTTGAGCTAGCTACCTAACCAACATGAGCCTCTACATATATTAAGTGTCATTCCATTCGCACAAATACTTGTTACCAGATATACCAGATATTATTATATAATATTATTATAAACACTAACGGGTGCTGATAGACTTCTAGCCGTCCACTCAGCCTGTGACTGACCTTGATCGGTCTGATCTTATCAACAAACAAGCAACGCACGTGAGATGACTTGTTTGGTGGATGATGGGCTGGAGACAGCGGTGAAAATGATAGTCTAATCGTTTAGTTCGCTTTTTGAAAATAATTAAAACACGAAGAGCGCAGGCAACACAAATAACCCCCAGATCTGCACGATTCGCATGATTCACGCGGGTCATTATTTTAGGTCGGAAATACCGGAATTCCGGATAACTCGGGAAGAATCGCATCCCTGTATAATAGATAATAGGAGTTGTGCAGCTAAAGCAGCACACCTAATAAAAATAACAAGTATGATAGACAACAGGAGTTGAATAACAATCATAAGTATGAGATAATAGGAGGCGTGCAGCTTTACAGCCATCACCACACACACTCAGAAAGCGCTCGGACATGTCAGCATGCACCACCTGCTCTGGCTGTAGCATCTCGCCAGCGCTCCAATAAACGGATTTGTTCAACATCTCCGTGTGTCCTGGCGGTCGGAGGAGCCCAGCGAGGGGCTACCGCCACGGGCAGGCACTAAATATACAACACGTGTTCCACCTCGATGTGAATCTGAAGCAAAGCAAGGAAAGCTCCACCCGGCACTAAGGTGGATGCTCGCTCGGAAGAGCCCGCCCCCCCTTATTTAACATTCATGCTAATGCTAATTGGTGGGAGCCAACGTGCACCCGCTGTAACCTGATTAGTTCGGTTATCCAGAGCACTGATGAAACCTTGTGTTGGATTGCACCGCAGGCTGCGAAGCTGGAAATCAGCCTCCAAAGAGTTACAGTATGAGTAATGACACACGCGCTAAAGGTCAGTCTCATGTTGCAGCAGTTAAACGCATCGCTAATGTATATGTTTCATGGCTATTCTGACAGCGTGGCTCTCTGCTGTAATGTATGTATGGTTTCGTTGGGACGATTCTGGGAGGTGGATTTCGCTCGGTCACTTACTCTACAGTGTCGTTTTTTGTCACATTTTTACATTGCAAATTGTGCTTGTGTGAAGAATCCTGCCATCGCCGTGAATCATGATGACGAGTAAAAGTAAACGCGAGAGATCTACAGACAAGTTTAACTTTCTAATATTCTGTGGTAGTCATCATTGTGCTTGCGTGTGAACGTGGCTTCACTGCGGTTTGAGAAACAACAACAACAACAACATGTAACATCTCAAAGCCTATTAAGACAAGATGGCGCCTCGGTGTTCCTCTTCACTGACTCCTACCTCCGAGCATCGCCAGCTAGATGTAATGTCAATAGTTTGCAGGGATGGAAAAAAAAAAGGCAAAAATCAAATACGCTGAGTAAATATGAGACCAACGTTACCAACATTGCGCTTTGCTCATTTCAGTTTGCCATGAATTGTTATCTAATGAGCGTAATGAATTAACTTGATTGGTAATTCTTTCTCTATATCAGACACCACACATATGCCTTTGCTATGTATTTAAAATTAGCGGCAATGATTCAGGGACGACAGTTGGGAATAAAATGCTAAATATCTGCTTTTTTTTTTTTTTTTTCTTTCAACGATAGCATCCCTTTTGTTTTTGCTTAGCTATGGAGCGTTGTAATTACACATGCAGTGTATCACAGCACATTGTGAATGGCACGCTCACATCGTTGCCTTGCAGTTATTAAGTACAGTTAAAGGCTGCTTGCTCCCTCTCCATCGCCCGGGGGCACTACATGCATCATCACACAGTGTTCGGTACCTCAATTTCAAGCGGAAAATTACACGTATATATGAATATATTAAGCAAATGAAGATTAATGTATGTGCGCGTTTGTTTTGTTGGCCGTTTCATGACGAAGATAAAATTGTATTGTTTAAATGGTTCTGAACAATCTCGGCTTAATCTGTGTTTCTAAAAAAAAAATATATATATATACAAATAAAATAATAATAGCTACATAGATCGTTGAGATTTTATTGTGGCATCCATTATCGTGGTCTGTATTCATGGAAGGTGCTGGGGAGCCGTATCCATTTAGATGGTTCGGCTGATATACTGCCATACAGCTCTCTAGTAGCACTATCGCATTTTCCTCTTAAGATCTGGAAACAATGCCTTTGTTGATAATCAATTGACACACTATCGCCAGGGGAAACCGACTGAGCGCGCTGATGTGAAACGTCTTCCCGTGGCCCCTCTGAAGCAGACCGAGCTGTAGGTGTACAAAACAGGCGTGGATTTATGGACACTTTCTGTTACAAAAAAAATCAATTTGAGCAATATGTGCACACAACATTTTTTTTTTTTTACATTGACGCTTTTACCTGAACTACCTTTTCAAGTTGATGAATTGCCTTGTATATTCAAGTTACACTCTTACTTTCTCTTGCAGGCCCACATTGTGTGCTTGTGCCCTGAATTAGTCTGACATTTCATGCCTGAATACCTTTGTGACATTTAGTTTAAGGAAATATCACGCTCCGTCGAACTGTCCAAGGCAAACCAAAAAACATAAATGAATATGAAATGTAATGAATTCCAAAGACAAAAACATGGTCTAACTTCTGAAATCAATGCCTTCGACTTCCATTTCTCATCGCTATCATATCGGCATTTTATTTTACTACCTGCATGCTTAAGTGAAGCCGATACCGCTTTAGAATAATAATGAGTATCGAAAAACCAAAGAGGAATCATGAATTTCGTCACGATAATAGACTAGAATTTGTAGGGGACCTTTTCTAAGGTTCTTATGACTTTGACAAACTTTGGAAGAGAGGAACATTCACATTTCCTCCGCTATTTCTCCTCCGGTCCGTGAATGGTTGCTCAGGAGGTCGGTCTGGTTTGACCGTTGGTACCTCCCCAACAACAACAGCTATGTCTTCGTCGAGTGCGGGGCCTTCATTGTGAAGCGTGTCCACAAACGGGATAGAGAGCCCGTTTGCAGTTCATCAGAAGTCCGTTCACTTCCAGTGCAGCGCAGGGCTTGCAACCTCGCGTTGAAGTAGAAGGGTTTGTGTTGCATCTAGAGAGCCCCCGCAAACGTTGAAAAAGAATCCAACGTGTCCACCAAAACGCATCTGAGACCAGAGTTTAAACTCACAAACTACTCCATTGAAACAAACGTCTCCAAATCCGTTGGATTGGAGTTTTATTTTAGTTTAAAATAATTCAAAGTAATCGAGCTTGCTCTAGGGGTAGCGGGGTAGCAGCACATTTGCGCCCTCTACTGGCCAGTTTACCACCAAAGGCCTGTGTGTGTGTGTGTGTGTGTGACCATCTTCTTCTTCAGAGGTGTACTAACAAGGCACCACCGAGGGTTACCGGTACTAAGTAATGCCCCCCCCACCCCCTCATTTGCATCCAAGTGTGACAGAAACGGCTCTGACAGCAAAAGGTTAAAGTGGCAATTAGCACGTGTCAAGCAAGTTTCCCGAGTGTTAATAGACGCTCCCCCCTTTGACCCGGTTCTGTAAGCGAGGTACCTGGCGTCTTCCGAGACCTGACCTCTGTCATCATCACGCGTACTTAGCGTGTGATCCGCCCCCCCCCGTCCGGTTAATCACTGCTGATTAGGGTACTATCTCTTGTCTTTTGATCACTTCAGGAAGAGGAAAAATAAACATGTATATGAATGATATATAATTTTTTTTTTCTTTGTGTGGATATTGGAGTGGTGTGTAAATTGTAAATGCATTTACATTTAGGACGCTTTTATCCAAAGCAACTTAGAAGTTCGGCTGAGAACAATCAAAGCATAGAATTAACATTGGAGTAGCTACAAAAATGACATACAAATAAGAGATACATCACAAATAAATAATTTAAAACACATATACGTGTATTAATATTTATTGACTGCTCCCCTAACTGTATTGTTTAACAAATAACAAAAAAAATTTAAAAACATTTTCAAGTAGGAGCCGTTTTTTAAATTATTTTTATACAAGAGAGAATAATAATAATAATAATAATAATACTTTGAAAACAAGGATGTCTTTTAATAACACGTAGGGCTTTTATTGGTCACAGGAAGAGCTTATTGCAGGTGTTTTTGGGCGCAGCTATGGCTGTGGTACAACAGGATATATCTTTATTTTTTAGGTTTTTATCTGACATATAACTTTATTACGGCTCATCTAATGGAGGTGGCACCGCTACGACTTGTAATACACAGCAGAATGCATTTCTACCACCTCGAACCCTTTTATTGAATCATGAGTGGATGGCTTTTCCTGTTTTTTCGCAATGTCCCTTTATTCATACTGCCGAGAATGGGCTTTCTCATTATAAAAAAAAGTTTTTAAAAAGTTGTGTTGTATCGGGTTTAGTGAATCCATGTGTAGCCCAACTAACAGTATTCTTCCAGCGTTGCCATTTACTATATTTGGAATACAAATGTTTGATGAGTTTAGACGATTCTCAATACATTTGAATAAAATACATTTGTAATCAGGGATTGGGCGTTGTGATTTGGGTGGTCGTTGTATTTTTTTATTTACTTATGGATCTCTGTGTCGACGTTAACTACCCGTAACAGAAGAGACGAGGTTCATCGATTGCTGTATTTCATTATTCTTTACATTGCTTTGTGTAGGATTCGTCTGGGAAAAACACACGTGTGTAATATAGTACAAACCACTTCTATAAAACACAATACATTTACTCAATAATACTCATTCCTTGGTTTCTACGCTTCATTTCCTCCAGTAGGGCCTGCATATAATTGTTAAAAACACAGTGAGAATAGTTTTTCTGTATTACTATCTGTATTATTACATGTCTTCGCCCTTTATCTCCTGTGCATGTATTTTTTAATAGCCTTAATAATTCAAGCGCAGTGTCTATAACCTTCTTGCTCTCTCACACACGCACACGCACACGCACACACACCACCAGTTCTCTTGACAAATGTGTGTCTTGATTTCCCGGTAAAAAAAAGCCGGTTTGTGGTAATGTTTTTAGCTCTAGGAGTGTGCCAGGCAAAACCAATGAGGCTGAAAGAGAACAGCTGGGCACGACGGCCCTCAGCCTAGCTAAATGTAGAGGCAGTCATTAACAGATGTTTATGTGCAGCGCCCATAATTACCATTCAGCGGCAGTTTCAACTTCACCCAATCACCTTTGGGCTCCACGGCGGTCCGGAGATGAGATGTATGTATGTAGCGCATCGTGGGATCCGTTGGGAAAACCGTCGTTATATCTCACGCTCGCTGTCTCGGCATTGACATAGCTCCCCCCGTCGTTTTGCTCATGTCTTGGGAAGAGTGTTACAATCCCCCGAAAATACGTCTCACAACACTCACTGTGATGCAGTAAATCTGTATCTATGTGTGTATTTCCACCAAGCTTTAACAATGCTAGCTAGCAGCGTACCAAAAGGGAATAGCTGTGGGCAATTTTCGTGGCAGAACAACACACAACACTGAACACTAGCTTAGCAGTAAGCCTGAATCACTGTTTAAGAAAAGCACCAGTTAAAAGATATAAGAGTATTGTTATTTTGGGTCTAATTCCAATTTAGACAGTTTCAGTTCCAACGTATTTCCATGACAACAAAAAGAAAGAAAGGAAGAAAAACAGATGGGAGGTAAACCAGGAACTATCCAGTGTCCCGGATGGCAGTTTGGTTCAGAATATGCCAACTGTAAAACGAGCAAGCTAAGCGTATAATAATAATAAAAAAACAACATTCATTTATTATTCATTATAGAGGTCTATGGAGACAAATATAGTGTAGACATTTTAAATAGCCATATGGGCAAAACACACTAGAATCATATAACGCTGATTAGTAATACTAATTATATAATGCATGTTTCAACCTTGATAATAACAATAACATTTGAGCATTATCACATGAGAGGGAGTGCTGTGATTATCTTCGGCCTCTACGACCGAATCACAGCCGTGCGGATGTTCAGTATAACAGCGCCACCTCCAGCGTGACATTGCATTCGTACAACACTTCTGCAAGCGGCATTTATTTGGTGAACAGTTATAAGGGACAACTTATGATTTGTTTGTTTATTTAATCATTGATTTGGCTCCGCCAACACAAATAGTTCCGCGACTGGACTGGGACTGGACTGCTGCCAAGCAACACATAAACATTTTCCTGCACACTAGCTTGCAGACTAGCGTCCTCTCCTGACGGCCATTCATAATTCATCTCAAATGTTATTTGTGGAAATGTGTCCATCTTTGTGGTGCGAAGTTTGTTCCAATCTAAGACGGATAGCGATGGTTAATGTAATGAACGGTTACCAGAACACCTGTGAAGCGGAGTGATACACGTATTGTTAAAAGTCCCAGGGCTGTTAGACTCTACATCAGCACTCATGGAATGCCTCTTGTCCAATCAAATGACTCGGTCGGAACTAACTGTAGTATAATAATTATGTGTATATATTAGTATATTATGAAAGATCTAATGATAACAATAAATAATAGCATAGTATTATTTACGCCTACAACACACAAATGCACAATGCAGTGCATTTTTGATATTATTGGGGCTGCCCCGAAGAGCTTTCCACTAGATCGGAAGGCTTCAAATTGAATCTGTAATCAGCACACACTACAAGATAATCGGTAACGAGTGTCAGTCCTGACCAGCCCCCAGCCAAGTTCTTCCCCCCGACTGTCGGGAGGGGCCAAATCGGGTCTAAATCGGCCCAATTATCCTGTAGTGTGTACGCAGCATTACCAATATGTCCGCTAGGGGAATGAATTCTAGAGACAGGTCTACTGTTAGCTATATGTACTGTTATGATAGCTTTACTGTTATGATAGCTACGCAACACAGTATTTTCATTGATTTTGTCTTGGTGCACTGCTACCCAAAGGACCACTACAGGCATGTAAATAAACACATCATGACATCATAGTTCTGGGCGGAGCCCACTGAACCCCAACTGATGAAAAATGGAATTGGATTTAAATTTTGTATAATTTAATTGACAAACACGGTTGTTTTGGACCATTGGTTTGACAGGTCCCCCAATTACATGAGTCATACACTGTTCATGGACCATGTCATTGTGCATTAGCCAATCAAGAACGATGATGGAACACAACAAGGACATATCGAGCTTGGGAGAGAAAAATATAATCTCTGTCACTTGTGCGGAGATGACATGGCGACTGAATCCATCGTCACCTTAAAGGGAAACTTTGCCACATTTTATTTGGATGTCCCGTCAGTGTTGTTGGTACATGTAGTCAATTGAAGCAATAAATACCTCAGTACGTGCTCTGTTGACGCAAGAAGGCGCAGTTCGCCTGCTGCTAAATCTGTTGTTTTTCCAGGTCAATAACTGCGTAACTTACGTCATTGGTGACCAGGAAGAACTACAGGCTGTCAGCTTGGATTTCTCCGCCTCAAGGTCAAAGGTAGCCAGGGGGCGTGGTCTAGATGCCGCTCCAAAACAAAACTTCCTTGTCCTCTTCGCTTGTATGGCAAACTAGCTACGTTTCCAACAAAAAGAAAATGGCATCCCAGAATACGACTGTGGAGGATGCTACGGACTCGGATACATTTTACAATGTTTTGGCTGACTCGGATATTCAGCATATTTATTCGAGGCAGAGTATACGGCCGAAGAAATGCAGCGGAGAGAGAGACGCCGAGGCTGTATTAGCCGTGCGAGATATGGCCGCCGGGGACCATCCAGAACCTCAGCTGCCGAGACAGAAACAGAAATCATTCAGCTGCAATGAATTTCAGCGTGGGCAGTTTCTGTTGGATGCTGTCGCCGACGCCAACCCCGAGAGAGAGCCCGCGTGTGAAGGTTTTACTCCTCACTTGGACAGAGGTTTGCTGGAGACAGATCTCCCGAAGACAAACTGGAAAAGACAACCGAGACCAGCAGGGCCCAGAGGGCAGATGACCATTGAGTGAGTATCTTTGCCACCTAACGCTATGTTTTGGCCAACAAAGTAGTAGCTACAGGCTAGCAACGAGCTTTTTTCTCTTCACGTTTGTACTGATTACATGGCAACCTCTTGTTACCCAGATAAATTATATAGTATATTCATATATATCAGAAGCTCGCACCCAATGCATCCTGGGACATGTAGGTACTGCGGGCAAGGCTCCTCGAGCAGGCGAACTCACGCCGCTAAGTTAAGCTAATAACTTCACAACTGCTTGAACATCAGACTGCTCAACATCAAATGTAAGAGTTGACACACACACACACACACACACACACACATTTGCGATGTGACGCACAAGGTAATGGCCTCTGTCAGCGGGTCAGAGTTCAAGTTCAGCGTTCTCACTACCTATCCGTCAACTGTTTTTTTTAATAACCTTGTCAAATTCACTGCGGCATGAATTGACATGAGGTCAGTGGGGTCCGTCACGTGTGATTATAGCGGGGGGCCGGGGGGGTTGACTCAAAGACAGCGGGGAGCAGACTGCCCTGACTTAACCCCCACGCTGTCACCGCCCATCACTCGACACCCGCCCTACATGCCACGTCAAAGACACCGCGGTGGCCTTTAGTACTTGCCCAGCACCATTATATTGTTCCGGATTTTTCTTTATTGCCTTGCCGTACTTTTGGTTTCTAATATGTTCTATTCCGTTCTGCACAACCCACCCAAACCGCTGCGACCTGCTTCCCGTGGCGACCGGCTGCCCCTGGTTCAGATCGCTGTGACCTGCTTCCCGTCGCGACCGGCTGCCCCTGGTTCAGACCGCTGTGACCTGCTTCCCGTCGCGACCGGCTGCCCCTGGTTCAGATCGCGGGTCATTTTCGCAGCCACGTACCGATT
>OOFB01006209.1:8212-21268 GCA_900323305.1 Trachyrincus murrayi
TCCTAGTCCTGATGGATGGGACGAGATGACCGGTCATTATCAGTAATTATACACAAGCTGTGGAGCCTGCATGGATTTGTGGGGGGGTGTCTCCATCATCAACAACAACAGGCACACTTATATATATACACACACACACACACAAGAAGAGACACCCGGATGAAAGATATGCACAGCCTTGTCACCAGCTCGGCTCTGATCGCCCAATGAGCCGCGGTTAAAATCTCTGAGATCCGCTCCCATCTCCCTGCTCCCCCCCCCCGCTGTGAACAAAGCCCTGGCAAGCCCATTTATCTGAGTAATGGCACCGGCATCGTCTCCGGGCCCGGCGGTAATCACATTAGAACCTGATATCTAGCATATTATGATCTCTGTTATAACGGAATTACTGCCTTTAATCATCTCTCAGTCTCCCCCCAAACCACCATCAGCGCTTTTATCCATCTCTCTCTCTCTCTCTCTCTCTCTCTCTCTCTCTGTCTCTCTGTCTCTCTCTGTCTCCCCCCCTCTCACTGGTCTTGCCTTAACGCTCCGCCATTTTATTTTTGTTTCCTAGGTTCTGTGGCTGCTGAGCTTCGACGACAAGAACACGCTGGCGGACGCCGTGGACAAGTACTGCATCGGCGTGCCTCCCATCCAGTGGCTGGCGTGGATACCGCAGCTGCTCACCTGTCTGGTGGGGTCGGAGGGCAAGCCGCTGCTCAACCTGATAAGCCAGGTGAGCGTCAGAAGATCAGATGTGACCATCTAGGCTGAAAGAGGCCACCTTGGATCGTATGAGAGGGATACGATAAAGTGTAGATGCGCAGCAACTAGTTTTCATTCTTCAATCGTCGAGAGTGTGAAACACAGACCCACGTAAAGCTGCGACGATTGACGATCGATCGATTGGTTGTCAACGATTAAATGATTAAATTAAACTATTTTGATAGTCGATTAATCAGACGTCATCTTGGGCTTTGGGAAACACACGGTCGACATTTCGACCATTTTCGGACACTTTATATAGAGCCCGACCGATATATCGGCCGTTATTTGACTCTTTTGACGACATCGACATTAGTTTTACTGATGCTTGGTGCCTTTGCTTCAGATAAGGACGATAACAGGCTGGTAATCAGGTAGTAGACTAGTGCGTATGTTTCTTCTGCGGTGCAAGTTCATTGAAACCAATGTAAATCGAATCTTCCGTGTTATCCTTGCCACTATTGGCACTATGAAATCAGTTTAACCATTTATTCTATATACACACGCAACACAAGAATGACCGTGGAACTGTTACTTATTATTTGTTATCCAAAGCTTTGTTACCACAGCCGCTGGCAGAAAGCCCTGAAGGCAAACTTCTCCCGTGTGCCACAGCCGCTGCTTCCCGGTACAGGACCCGAGAACAGCATAGCTGTCCTTTTCTCTGCCTGCGCATATGGATACGTGCAGAGCGTATCACGGGCGAGGTGTTAGGTGTTGGGTGTGTATTATCCGTTATAGGTCCTTTCCTTAGCCGGCGTGTGAGTGTGTTGGCCTGACTCATTCCAATAACAGTAATCCCACTGATTCCTTCTACTTTGTGAAGGTGATGTTTCATTTACTCCACGTTCCTTCACAGTCTTCCTTTACGTGTAAACTTATTGACACGGTCAGAAAGCCAAATTTGATTTGAAAATGTTGCACTTTTTGACGAAATATCGGTCAAAACATCGGTAATCGGTGGGCTAGGACTCTCATCGGATCGGCATCAGACCCAAACATCTGGAATTGGGCGGGCTATAATCTTATAGACGAACAACTAATCGATCGATATAATCTACAAATTAATCGATAATGAAAATAATCGTTAGTTGCAGCCCCTAGACCCATGAAGTCCTTCGGGCCTTCATCCATGAAGGGTTATATGAACATACTTCAAAAACAGATGGGCGGTTTTAGATCAAAGCGAGGACAGCTCACCATCCCATTGCCCTAACATCCTCATCATTTATGTACTGTATATTTTACTATTGGGTTTATTCTGTATCTTAGCGAAGGCCCGTCTGGCAGGCCCAGGCGTCTTCTCCCAAACACAAATCTTCCCCGTTCGCAGAAAACGTGGCCTCTCTCCAGCGCTCCACTTCCCACCAGATTAAGCTTTTAAGATCCCTTCACCATCGCTTTCAACAGTAATTCATCGGCCCTTTATTTGGTCCCTGATTGCGATAGTTTTGCGGGTTATTTGTTCGAGAAATCGTTTATGAATGTAATATGGCACGCACCCGCACCGCAGGAACAGCGCTCGTAATTAAAAAAAGGGGCCGACTCATTTGCTTTGGTTAATGGAGTATTATATCCACGGGTAAGAGAAAAAAAATGTGGAAGAGGGTGATCTTCAAAGAACAGCCTTGCGACAGCCCCACACATTTACCCCCCCCGCCCCGTCTCCCCCGCAAGCACGCCACAGCCGAGAGAACAAGCCCTGGATTCACGGGCGCTGGAAAAGACGGCGTGGTTCCTTAAAGCAGGTGGAAGGGTTTATTTTATTTCATTCAAGCAACAGGTGTAGAACGGAAGACGAGAGCCGCGTAAAGACTCCGCTGTGAGCGTGGCGAAGTGTGAACTCCAATCAGGAGACCTCTTTATGTTTCATTTTTTCGTATCATTCTTAGAAGTTGAATGGAGAGAGAGAGAGAGAGGGAGAGAGAGAGAGAGAGAGACGGGGGCGCGGGGAGGGCGAAACGTTCTGGAGATCCGACGCTTGATGGAGCCCGTGACGGGCAGGCAGGCTTCTTCTGTCGCCGTGGCGACAGCGGCCTACTAAGTGTGTCTGAATCCGAACGCGTGTCTGAAGTCGCATGTCGTTAGCGCTGACATTTAAAAGGTGTTTAACCGACCGCTCTCATCCAGGCGTAGAAGAGCACGCTTGAGAGTTTTGCCTCGACATTCAACCCAGCTTAACTTCCTGTTAGCGGGGGGGGTCACTTAAGTTAGCTAGTTATCAAACACTGTCGATACGCTTCCACGGTAACCTCTCGCTCTCCCGCCGCTGTGGCCCGCTTCATGTATGGATTCAGGCCGTTTTCCTTTCCCTTTTCGTCTCCTGTTATAACCTCCGTTTGGTCTTTCTCGTCAAGTCTGTGATGGCTGAAGGTTAACAGGTTGACGCTCCTTCGCTTTTTTTTTTTTGTTGCCCCGGCCGCCTCTCGTCTTTCATGTGAAAGAACTCCTTTAATGCACGGCTGGATTTATCTCCCCGGTGCTCGCTCTGAATTATTTAGAGTTTCTCCGGCGTGTCAGAAAAAAAAAAAAACTACAGTGAAATATTGATGAAGGTGAGGTGAAGAGCGCCTAGGGGTGGGCGGGGCCTCGGGGGAGGGGGTCGGAGATGACTCTGAAGATAACGGAGGGAGTCTTCATAACCCCTTCCAGACCCCCCCCGCTCTGAACCCTCCTCTTCCATTTTTAATATGGCCATTAACGGCCTTTTAGACCTCCCCTACCCCTCATCTTTCTAGCGGGAAATGTTGCTCTTAATACAGACGTTTTTTTTCCTTTCCTTTTCACACGCAGACAAGCCAAGGCCATTAGTAGATATATTAAGCCGTTATGTCAACTTGTGGCAGGATTTTTTATTTAATTTTTTTTAAATAAACCACCATATAAAACATTTTCTGCCCAACGCATAATGGGTTCTTAGTTTGTCAAATGGCCGTTCCTCTCCTTCTCCACCCTCCTATCTTCACTTTAAACATGGTCCTGTTTCTTTGCTAGCTTAGCTTTCCCTTACCTCCCCTGCGGGCTGAGTGGCCCATGTAGCTTTAGAAATGCATTTTGTTCTGCGATGTTTTAATGTTTATAGAAATGGCTTATCTGGCCTTTTGTGTGTGTGTGTGTGTGTGTGTGTGTGTGTGTGTGTGTGTGTGTGTGTGTGTGTGTGTGTGGTATTAAGGCTGGGCAATTTTTTCAGTATTACCGTTTGTATCGTCATGAAATGAAGATATCGACCGATCGTGATACCCGGTTTTATAGTATCTAGTTTTCTAGTTTTTAAACTAGTTTTCCCTGAGTAATGACTCATATTTGAGGTAGTGACTCATATGTGACTCATATGTGAATTCATAAGCACATCGTGATAGTTATATATTGTGTAAAATTCTCCATAATTATCGTGATAATAAATGTCTCCATATCCCCCAGCCCTCGTGGGTATGCGTGCGTTGTGAGACGTGAGCTCAAGGTAATCCTGTCAATTTGATGACAGACGTGTTTGATTACGCGTGCTTATTACATTACGTGAGCGAAGGGACTCTCTAGGCACAAGATGACTGCTGGGCCCGATGCAGTGCTGCAGGAACAGAAACGCTCCAGAGGGACGTGAGATGGAAGTGGGGGAGGGAAAAGGGGAAGCAGAGGCCATGGTGAAACCCCTGTTTTCACTTCTTTCTTGGCTGGGCAAGCCCTGATCGTTCCTTGGTGGATGACTGGATGTGGGTGGATATGACGCAGTCTCATGAATGGGACTAGGTGTAGGTTTATCACTCGTCAATGTGGTTATGCTGTGTTTATATTGCAAAATTGTTCATCTTTCATCAAAAAAAATTAAATAAAGACAGAATTAACACATAGCGTCTCTCTTGATACTTTCTTTGTGTACTGTTCAGCAACCGAACCCATGGATTAATTCTAAATCCCACAGAATGTCTAGATCCGTTCATTAATGCCACGCCCGGCCTGTCTTGGAGCCAGCTACCTGACTGCTTCTGTCAACGGGACACTTAGTCTCTTTTTGTTTTTTTTATTCTCTTGGCACACTTTGCTGTTCCGCATTTGCAGATCGTTTGTGGCTACATACATAGAATGTGTGTTTTTCATGAACGATACTTTATTGCCTATGCCTCAACTGGCAATTTATTGTGTAGGCACTAGGCCTATAAAGTTTTAAAACATTTTTCGGCATGGATTGAAATGATTGACAGTCATCAAGCTTTGACAAGCGGTATTCCTACCTTTTATTGAAGTTGACTGTACGACTATATCCCTGACACAGAAGAGAAGAGCCTCACTGTCTGTTTCGATGTCATGCTAGGCTATTTAATGGTAGAAGCCTACTATCCATAGCACAGTGTGTTCCCAATGTGGGTTCCCAATGCGACAGCCACTGAAAGGAAGGGATCTGGTCCAATATTGGAACAGGTTAGAAATGATGCAGCACACATCACTGACATTGCTTAAATGTTTTACCGGCTTACGTAATTACCGGCCGGCGTGAACTCTCATAATGGGCCTTTCGTCAGTACACCACGCAGGTGAATAAGATATATTTGAACTGGCCTACTGGCCTACTATTTCCCCTGCTTCATTTTACTTGGCTGGCTCCTTCCTCTGTAGGTTACAGCCTCATGGGGAAACCTAAATAGCATCTCTCTTGTGTTGGAAAATAATTCCAGCATGCATCGTGGTGGCTTGTAGTTACAATCCCAAACATCGCTTAAAAAGTGTAACTAAAAAAAAATATTCAAAAGCCACAACCACAGCTTCTGTGCTCTGTAAAGCTCTCGGGGAGGACAGAGGACACACAATAGCCCCTCCGTCCTTCCCTCTGATCACATGACAATCCTGTCAGGGATTGGATAATACTTAATACCTATAATGCTAGTGTTTATTTATTTTTATTATGTATACTTTTTATATTTTTGATTTTTTTCTGCAGTTTTTGCCCCTACTTGTGACTCTTCTACGTATTGTGAGCTTGCCATGTCACAAGAACTTCACTGTGTAGAATAACCCTGTGTTATACTGTGCAAGTGATCAATAAAACACTTTGACTTTGACTTTGATTGAGTGTTTCTCCAGTGACGGCATACTAATAGTGACCTTTCTATTGGCCTAGGTGTGTGGTTGTATGCAAAATTCATACATTTGTCAAAGGAGCTGCAATAAAATGTGGTGTATTTGAAGAAAGTTAGTGAGTGAGCCCAAGTTTAAACAGATGTTTCTGGAAAAAAAAAACCCCTCCAAAGCATCGGCGTTCCTTCAAGAGGGAGCAAATGACCTTGCGCTGTCCTTGTTTCCATGGCAACTACAGATGTTTCTAAATTCGCTGAATCCAAACCCCCCCCACACAGCGTGTGTGCGTGCTTCTATCCGTTTGCGGGTGTGTTTGGTTGTTTTTGCAATGGCGACGCTGTATTTTGTTTTGACTGTTTTGTTATTCTTACTGTTAATTTCAATGATGTCTTTGCCATGACTTGTAGCACTAATGTTGATGTTAATGCTGAACTGTATCCCCCATAACGAAATGAAAGCTCAGCCCTGTTTCCACATGGACTGGAGCTGCCCGGCTTTCCTTTTTTTTAACCACTATTTCAGCTGGTACACATTACAATGCACTCGGATAATTCAGCTCAGTCAATCTTTTGCTTGGCATCGTAATGTTTCAGATCTGTACGTGGTGTTTTGTGTCTGTACTACCGTGATGTTTACAAATGAGTTGGGGTCCGCTCTGGGGCCACTCGGCTGCCTCTGAATAGGAAGCCGTGTGTATTTATTAGGGCTGTACCGACTCAGAATTTTCAAAGTCGACTCCGATTCGCCAGTTCAATTGATTATTCGATGATTTGGTCAATTAAAATAATTGACTGAAATATATCGAGTCGACTCGGGGCTCTCTGAGCGACGATTCAACTGGTGGACTTTTAGGGTACCGCCCTAGTATTTATATTATTGATTGATTATTATTGGGTTTGGTTATTTTGCTTTTAGGTTATTATCATCTTGATGACACTGAGCATGTGCAATGTCTAATTAATCACACATTGGACTAATTTCTTCTCCTTTCTCTCCACCGTTTCCCTCTGTCCTCCACTCTTCTGCTCTTCCGGTCCTGTCTCCAGAAGGAGTTTGTCGCCCCCCCGCCCCTCCTCTTCAGGAAGCTGAGCAACCCGGACCTGTCCCCCGCGGCGGCTGCCGTCACCAAGTCCAAACTGCACCGTCAGCTGAGCCAGGATGAGAACAGAGCCCGGCGCAGCAGCATAGCCATGACCGGTAACGCCCCCGCACACACACCGTCGCCCACCCTGCCGCTAACCCCACCCGTAACTCCTGCCGGATCCGCACTGCACATGTGCAACTTATGGTGCCGTTAACAAACATGCGAACAAAAACAACACGAAACATGCAAACAAAGCGTGAACGTCGACTGGATGATTAATCCAAACCATTGCATTGGCTGCTAAATGTCACTTTAGTAACGCATCGATAAATGAAGCCGGAACATGTCTTTCTTGAAGCATAACTGACATTGACGTAAGCTTCTGCGTTCTGCACATGTGCAGTACGGATCCAGCAGGGAGGTACGGATCGGGTAGTGACACCCCCCCCACCGCGCACACATTAATATCTAGTTCACACAGCACATGAACGCTGGCGTTCACCCTCTCATGCTAACCCCTCCCACATAGTGGTCACACTGGCTTTGTACTTTCACCATCCAAACGTGACATTTAAAAAAAAAAAGTGTGACATCATCACACACCCACAGATATTGGCCTAATGCATCTAATATAAAATATGTATGTTTGACCAGGTTGTAATTTACATCATATCATTTCCAAGATAAATTCATATTTTACTCTTTACATAATCTCACTTCATCTGTATTTATTTACTGTATATTCATAAGCCATTTCTCATGAGTCATAAGCCTTTTGAGTTTGAGGCCTTTTGAGTCTCTGCTCTGCCCGAGACATTTGATATTTAGTATCGCCAGAATAGCAATGGCGGTGTTTGAGTTCAACTGGGATGTAAATCATTTTATAATCGAGGCTAACGACGCGTTGAATGAATGGATGATTCCAGTCAGAGGGCAGCATACTAATGGATAGCATAGCATGTATTCCAGGTTAAAGCCGGCTTTTCTCCTTCTTCCTCCTCCGGCGTTTGTTCTGCAGGTAAGCAGCTGCTGCCCCTGTCCAGCAGTCTGCATGGCGGGGTTAGCCAGCTGGCATGGCAGGGCACGGCGGGAGGCATGGCCGGTCCCATGGGCGCCGGGGGCCCCTCCGGAGGAGAGGGCAACAACCTGGTGTGGATGAGGAACCAGACCCTGGGCCAGTCTGCACCGTCGCTCACTGGACTGGTGAGTCCTGCAAGACGATACTGTGTACCGCTGTTAACAACACGCTCCACAGCCACACACACCGATGGTGTGTGTACACAGCATATGTAAACATTCACGTGACACTTTAAAGGGTATAAGTCGAACACCCAGGAGGAAATGTGCAAGGCTCTGGGCAGGGGAGAACCTGTGTACTTTCATGTGGCAAGAAGTTGTCCTGAACATTGCAAGATCATTAAACATGACAGTCGATCGTGGAATTAGCAGTGAGACGAGCCAGTGAAAGAAAGCGACTGCCGTCTCTGTTTTTTCTTCTGCGTTGCACTTTTCAGAATCTGTGCTCACAGTGCATGGTTGTTGTTGACATCCACCCACTCACACACATTCTCACATCAACAAACCCATCGGTCTGGACCCGTAGGAAGGGAGGTATTCTACTCATCTCAACCTCCAGGTCCCGAATGACCTGCTCTGCCCTCTGAGCTATTTCCAGCCCTCAAATCTCAGTAATCCCTTGACTGCAATCAGTTGGTTTATTACATCTATACAGCTAGGTTGCCCCAACCCCCCCTCGTGTTGGTTTGTGTTCAAATTATCAACTTTCGGATTTGTCATTCGACAAGATAAGCACCCCCTTATCTTGGTGGATTACAATTTGTGACTGTGTTGCTATGGAAATCAATTTTATTTTATGCCCTTCAATCAATCACTAACCCTAACCCCTCTGCTTAAAAAAAAAATAGGAGTGTGTTGCACCGAAAAAAATAAGTCGTAAAAACCGTTGACACCTTTGTACACCAGAAGCGTGTACATGTGAGATTCATTGTCACAGTGTTGCCGACACCACCCAGCTGATAATTGCACACACTAGTAGATCTCACCGCCAGGGCTGTGGGGGGGGGGGGGGGTGGTTACCCGCTGGCCTGTGGGTTGTCTCCTTGCAGAGGGCTCCTCGCCAGCCTGATGTAGGGATGCAGTACGAGGATGACTCAGGCTTTTGCAGTCACCACACACACGCGCACACACACACACACACACACACACACGCTCTCACTCGCTCACACATACACATCAAAACATAAAAAGACATTGAATACGTATGTAGTTTAGGCACGTGTGTTTGTGCACGCCTGTGCCTGCATGCGTAGGTTGTGTAGGTTTGTGTGCATTAGAGTGAGTGTGTCATCATCACGGTGCTGACCTAGATATCATACTACAAGATAGCAGCCACTCACCAGCAAGCCTCCACAGCAATGACTGCAGTGAAATCTCTGTGTTGTGCATGCAGCAAGAGACGTTCACTGTGGTCTGTGCACAACTCTGACCCCTGCTGGTTATCAAAGGAACTGAAGAGTAGAATTGAGGCTCACCTTGATCTTGCCTAGTGGTGGTCAGATATAAGATGCAATAGAAAACACAAATATTGGACATGTATCAGCTGACTCTCGTCTATCTTTGTCATGGTTATAGATGCATACGTCTCTGATTTCTGTCTTACTGTTGGTTTCACTATTGCCTTTAGCTTTTCCAGTTTGCCTTTCAAGCAGTGTTAAAACTGTATAAAGTGATGCATTTTTCTTGGGTTTTCGATTTAAAAGTTACCAACCTGAGAAGTCGTGGCATCTTAAGTTGTTATGTTATGTTTTTGACAAGATATATTTCTTGTAGTCTCAGTGTTCCATTGATATGCACAGGGAACCGCCAACATAAAGGCAATGTATTCCGTTTAAGTACCTTAATTATTGTTGCCATTCTTCTGTACTTAATGTTTCCTTTGTTGTATCAGTCCTAAGCATATCCTGCCCTGTGAGACCCACCCAAACACGCCCCCTGATCCTAGATGAACTCACTCGCAATCAAATACATAGTTTCACATACAAACAATGATGTACACAACATGATGAACGCGTGCGACTGAGCAATCTGTAGAGCTATAGATTCCCTCACTGTTGTCATCTATGTGTCCCATTTTAGATCAAATTTGATAAGACTTATTGGTGGTCATTGGTGGTCCACACACAGTCTATGCATAGCCTCGTGAGACCATCCAGATACTCAAGTTTCTGTTTTGCAATGAGTATCAGTCTGGCCTTGGCTTACTTTATTTAAAAAAAACCAGCCAATCAGATTCCATTACTAAGTGACGCTCTTGCTCTCTTTGTTCTTGCCGAATCCGGTTGAAAGTAAAACAAAAACGGCGTCTCCTCTGAGAAAATCCTTTTGTGCAAATTTCTGTTAATTTCATAACATCATTATTCAGTTTTATTCAGTCTATCTCAGATAAAACGCTGTCGATTGTTACTTTCCTCGGGCGCCGCCATTTATTTGGACTGCGGCATTCCTTGCTTCGTCATGAACTGAAACGCCCTCCCCTTAGCGCTGATTGGTCATATCGTTTTAAAAGATTTTGGGAGAGGCTTGTATGTAGCTTCCATAAACACATCTATGTCCAAATGTCCTAAATGTTGAATGATACAGTTAATACATCATTCGTCTGACTGAAGTCTGTCACTATCCGCACCCCGGTAGCCTGCACCCACTTGTCTGGAATGGATGTGCTGTCCATCTTTGCTGCTGTGTTCATACTATACCACCAGCAGATGGCACTGTTGTCTAAGTGTGCAACCACACTTAAGTGTGGTTGCACACTTAAGTGT
Source organism: Trachyrincus murrayi (assembly GCA_900323305.1). Taxonomy (NCBI): domain Eukaryota; kingdom Metazoa; phylum Chordata; class Actinopteri; order Gadiformes; family Macrouridae; genus Trachyrincus; species Trachyrincus murrayi. Next base: position 18,953 of record OOFB01006209.1, read on the forward strand.
ACTGCAGGTGAATAGGCAAAAAACAAATCCTGTCCTTTCGGAATGAAAAATGTATTTACACAAAATATACACGAATATACACAAAAATATAAGAGAGTAGATTAGAGATTAAGTCAAATTTGAAAGGTTGTACTACCATCACCATATAGGCTACAGATGCTTGTTACTCCACACATAAGTGCAAGAGGGGCACAACATATATTTATTTGATGTTATTTATATGAAATGACAAAATACATATTCAACACATTGTGATATCAAGGTGGACTATCAACTAACAGTCAGAGGCATTTCTATATTGTATTTACTAGGGGTGTATGGAAGTTGATTGTACATATATATATATTTTCCCCTTTTGTCTGAGGTTTGCCTTTGTGTGTTTACATTATTGCTCAGTTGATCAGTTGATATAACCTTTTCAAATATTAAAACTACATAATCTTATACACACTTTACTCTGCTTTCATGCCATAATTTGCCATGCCACGCACAGCGGACTGGAGTAGATCCTGAAATGAGTACCCCTATCTACTGAATCGGGAATCGGGAATCGAGTTTTGTATCAAATTGTGACCCCAAGAATCTAAAACTAATCGTGAGATAGTGAAAGATTCACACCCCTAGTATTTGCCTGTCACTCTTTTGTCTTGTCTCTGGTATGACTTCAGCTGCATGGAGGGGATTCCTAGTACTGTGCTATTTTCAGAGCTCTATACCCTAGACCAAGTTCAACATCCTCACGTGTATCTCAAATGCAACATCCCCTCCGCTGCTGTCTCGCAGACGTGTGTAGGTATAAACGCTCTTTCTGTACCCATCTCCTTCCTGGCAATGGCTACGCTGAAGCTTGACAGAACTACAAAAGCCTCGCTTTGCAGGATCAACCGCCACTTGCAACCCTGAACCGTTTAGACAGGTGGGATGAATTAGCTCTCTGACGACGGCGTTTAGCTGGTCTCGATGAACTAAAAGCCGCTGCTGGGTAGCTGGCTTGCTTTCTGCAGCTTGACAGGACAGCATGACTTCGGTCGTGTTCGTTGACATGTCTACACGTTTATGCCGGGATGCGCTAGTTACCCCAGGTGCTTGAGTGCTGAGGAACACAAGTCGTACTTGTGTTCCTCAGCCACCAGGATTGCATACTATTGGATACTGGTCAGAGGAAATGAAGTCTACAATGCTTGTTTCCGCTCATTTTAATGATCTGGAAATGTAAAATCAATGCATGCACACTCTCTCTCTCTTGCTCTCTGCCTCAGTCTTTCTCGTTTCCTCTCTCCCTTTGATATAATTTGTTTAACACAGCCAGCATTAAAATGTGAAAAAATGAACAGAAGAGTTATTCTAGATGAGGAAATAATGATGGTTTATTATTCTCATGACCATGGTTATTAATATTTGTACTTTTTCTTGAGGGGAAAAGGGCCCTGTTACACCTTCCTTTTCTTGATTGATATTCTCTGTAACCCCTCACATCATATTGTTTTTATTAAGATATGTGTGTCTTACAATGTATTTCATAGACGCGCACACAAGCACACATTCATGCACACATTCAAACTGGTCACAAACGTGGACGGTTGTCTTCTGTTGCTCTACGCTGCTCCGTCTTCCAGTAAACAGTGCATTGTATAAATATTGTCTGGAGGCACTCAAGGCTGTCTGGCTCTTTTCAAGGCCCAGCAATACTTGAGTTGACTCACTTCCATTACAACTGGGCCTTATGCACTGTGCATCTCCCATTGTTCACTCTCTTCTCTTCTCGACACTGAAACGGGTACATGTTTTAGTATTTGTTCCCCGATTGATCAGATGCGTCTGCGTTAATGACTTGCATACTTAGTTTATTTCCGTGAGTTGTATCCTGCCTTGTTAAGCAGCAGAGGAGTTTGCATCATCACATTTTTCAACCAAGACCTGTGCACCAGAGTCCTAATAAAACAAAGGTAATCATGTGTTGGAGGGACAGAGTATGTTGATATGCCATGATGTGTGTGTGTGTGTGTGTGTGTGTGTGTGTGTGTGTGTGTGTGTGTGTGTGTGTGTGTGTGTGTGTGTGTGTGTGTGTCATTAGGGTAGATGAGTGGAACACGTTGGGTCTGTCTTTTGGGAAAACAACTCTGGATGGCCAGATGGTGTTTACCTCCTTGTTAATGGTCTCCACGCCTCGCTCACCCTCTCGCTGTCTCTGTGTGTGTGTGTGTGTGTGTGTGTGTGTGTGTGTATGCACGCACGCACATTTACTCTGTATTGCATGGTAACCTCTAAGTGCCAGGTGGTTTGTGTGTTTTTGTTCCTCCACAAAGCTTGCACCGA
>OOFB01006216.1:18222-35447 GCA_900323305.1 Trachyrincus murrayi
TGTGTGTGTGTTTGTAACAATGTTATGTTGTGTGTGTTCGTAACAATGTTATGTTGTGTGTGTGTGTGTGTGGGTGTGGGTGTGGGTGTGTGTGTGTGTGGGGGGGGGGGGGGAGGCCAAACCACTGTCCAACAGACCTGCTATTCTTTACTGACCATAATTACGAACCATAATTATAGCGTCACCTGGTACTGGGACGATAGCATCATCCACCGCTGTAATTAGGACCCAGAAGGTAATGGCTCAAATATTAGGGCGGGTTAACCGACCATCAACCAAACTGCTTGCCTGTACTGAAAACGAACATCTACTCACCGGTCATTTTGCACCAATGATCACAATAAGAAGGCAGAACACATTTGTCTTAAACCTGTATATCCATCACCTGGCCACTAAGTCGCTGACCGTTAATAGTATAGGGTCGTGCATGATTGAGAACATTGCCTTGAGCTTTATATGATATGGTTTAAGGCAAGGGAAAGGCAGTGCAGTAGTTGTGCAGTAGTGGTGTGTGTTATCTATGCATAAGCATACAGTGAACAAATGCTTTGATGATGATTACCCCAGTGATTAATAAGCAATCAAGTAGCCTGCCGGAACCAAGGTGCTGTATCTGGTTTTTTTTATACATTTGTTTACAAAAAAAGACCAGGTGATCAGTTGAATGAGCACGCCAGCCAGGATGAACGGCTAATATGCATCATTGCTGTAGTTCCCCATATACAGGTATGTTAGCATTAGCTACTCTCTTGTCGTTAGCTTACCGGGTGATGCTGACCAGTGTTGCGCAGTTGAGGAAAAAAAAAGGTTGACGTCAATTCCTCTCAATATATTATATATATATGTTCGTGATTAATTTCGAAGCCACATATAAAATGTGTTGGTAATAACTGAGACGAACGAGAGAGAGGGCTTCATCACAATCTCTACCCATTCAATAAAACTACAGCAACGTGTAATTTCTGGTGACGTAGAGCGTTTCCTCCAGGTCTCCGCCCACTTTGGAAATCTTTCAATGGCAATGTTGCCCTCTAGTGTCAAATAAACATATCAAAAACCCAAAAGAAAATAACCCACGTAGTGCAAGTGATGATTAAAAAATATAATTTGTACAGTATAGCTAAAAGCTTTCTCCACAGAGTAATGTCACATAATACTAAGATGCAGTAATTTCACATAATACTATAGACCAGTCTGCTTGCCAAACAAAACATGCAAAAATCAAAACTTCATTTAATTTCTTTACTTTACTTATTTCTCATTTTGCTGTCTCTCAGCATCCACTTGTATTAATTAGACGATTTCACTCACCTGTGTATTTTGTATTTAAACTCTCAGTTTCCTTCGTTAATCACTTGAGTCCTCACTGTTACCATGTGGAGTGTCTACTTATTCAGTGGTTTGCAACTTTCTAGCAATTTTCTGTCTGAGATTAATAAAGTACATCTTATCTTATCCTATGTTATCTTATTGTCTTTGTGCCTGGGCCCTAATTCATAGTTTAAAAGCCAATTGTCACAGGAAGACTCAGTCAAAATGGACCCAGCAGGAGCAGATACATGCCAACTGCTTAGTCGTGGAGGTCTTTTGGGCCTTCATGAAACCACCAGCAGCCACGGAAATACAATTATATGGCCCCACAGGAATTATTTTCCTTATTACAATTCCCATTTGTGCACTGACAAACATAACAACATAACCGATCAACATAACATAATGTACCATTGCTTGACAAGAAATTGTGAACAGCAACTCACATGTACCAGCACAATTTGAAGGCTCTTACTTGCCTATACAGGAGTTAATGTACCAGCACAATTTGAAGGCTCTTACTTGCCTATAAAGGAGTTAATGTACCAGCATCTTTTTATATCTCAGACTCCTATCTCCCTAAAATAGCCTGGAGCCTGGAGGTACTCTGTGGTGGCAGCAGCATTACCTGACACTGCATCGTTTCATCATCCAATTACCCCAAGCCTATTTATTACACTCATTTCCATTTTCTCTCTGATCCCTGAGTACATTTCCCTTTTGAAAATGGCTGGACGACAAGTGACTGAATCGAGTAGGGAGCTTCACAGAAAGTGCCAAAGGTTGGGCTCGTCCGGGATTTGAACCCGGGACCTCTCGCACCCAAAGCGAGAATCATACCCCTAGACCAACGAGCCACTTCGATAGCTTCACAACCGAATGGAAATTGGAATCACTTTTTGAATACAATACGACTTTTGAAAATGGCTGGACGACAAGTGACTGAATAGAGTAGGGAGCTTCGCAGAAAGTGCCAAAGGTTGGGCTCGTCCGGGATTTGAACCCGGGACCTCTCGCACCCAAAGCGAGAATCATACCCCTAGACCAACGAGCCACTTCGATAAAACGATGGAATCACTTTTTTTTCCTCCACTGTTTGCATTAAGGTATAATTGTGCAAAACAGTGAATAACATTTCCCATCTCTGTTTCTCTCACGTGTACCGAGTAAAACAGAGCACCAGTCGTCCGACCACGTGAGGTCGGACGTCGGACGTCAGGCGGAAGTTGTTGTTATTGCGGAAGCGTACGGACGTCGCTACAGCAGCGCGCATGTAGCCACTTAGCTCACTCGCGTCTTTTAAATGTTATTTAGCTCAGCCGTATACTGCTCACTGGAAGTTTCATCTCGCGGATTCGCTAGGTGAGAAGTAAACGGCACGTCTTTAACAACAACAATCTCTTCCTTTGTTTCCTGTTTGGTGATAATCAGAGGTCCTGATTATGCAAGCTAGTCGGCTAATAGTTAACTACTTAGCCGACATAAACACGAAGATGTGGCGACGTCGCGTTACCTAGTAGCTGAGAACACACCTAAGTGTGATCTCAGGAGATCGATAGAGAATCAGAAATGTGTTTAATTGAAAACTAGAATTACTGATCATGTCTGCCATCGTAAAAAAAAAACCTAGGAGTTGACACGTTTCTGTAATCACCCATATAATGTACATTTATCCTGCTCTTGACAGTGTAGTGACATAATTACACTTTCCCAGTGTAATTAGGCTGTGTAATAGCAGGTTTTATATTCGACTACGCTTTTTTTGTAGCTAATGGCAGTGATTTAAAGTGTCATGTATATCTCAGAAATTCCCAACGCCCAATTATTTGTTGTTAATTAATGACTGCTGTAATATCAATATATTGATCACACCGTAACACGAACACAAAATCAATTGTTAACACAATTGAGTGATCCTCAATGTTGAAAGGCAGAAACCTTGTCTGGTCAGGGCTGGTCACTGCTTTCCACAGATTAGTTTACTATCTAGAGCAGTCCCTTCCCCTGCGTTGAAAGCATCACCGACCTCGCCACGTCTTAAAGCAAATCAATGACGTCACCACAATTCAAATTCAATCAATGACGTCATCACCACACCTGAAACTATTAGGACTATTCCTAGGGGGGGAAAAAAGATGGTTCAAATGAGACATGTAACAAGTCTGCTGCTTTAGAGTACACCATGCATACAAATCAGTGTGATTAATGTATCTCAGTGATAGTATTGTTGAGTTGTTGCAGTATTCTGTAACTCAACAATACTTGGCTCAACTCGTATTGCTAATATTTTGGTTGTGTGACTAAAACCCATTGTTGGACCCGTCTTTGTAGAGTACTGGGTGTTGGTGCAAGGCGGACACAACCTACGTTATTATGGCGGACCACAATGACGTAAGCCTGCCTCCGGAGGAGCGGGTCCGTGCCCTCACCAAAAAGGGCAGCTCGGTGGAGGTGAGTGACGACATGCCCCCTCGCCGATACTTCCGCTCTGGCATGGAGATGATTCGTATGGCGCATATCTACACGGAGGAGGGCAGCATCGAGCGAGCCTTTGTCCTCTACAATAAGTATATCACGTAAGTATGGACTTGGCTTTTAAAAACCAATGTGTGGATGTTTGAAGTCTCGCAGGGGAATTAATTAGATTTAAGTTTGTCACAGATGACCTCACTGAACTGTGGAGCAAAAGGTAACGGTTGTTCTGTATTTATATTCCCTATCTAAAGTATTGTTTTTAGAAAGTAGAAAGTGCTTTCAGTTAAAGCCCATAAACATGGAGTTTTAGTCTATATTTGAAATCAACCAGTGCAGAGCCTGTTCAAAACCTGCCTGTTCGGAACGGGCCCATTGATCGGCCTCCGGTATCGCTGCTTGCAGCTTTCTCGAGAACCGCTCATCCAAACAACTTGACACTCGACACTGCACTTCCTTGGGTCCTCAACAATACACCCGCCAAATCGGATGAGCGGTTGTCGAGAAAATCGATGGACAGACATGCATACATACATATATTTTAGAGACTTATTTTAGTTAGATGCTACATTGACTGTTCTGTATAGTAGTATATACACTGTACATTCTTCTTAAGTAGTACACATGCTTTGAAGAGAACCGAGTGACAGTTTTACTGTGCAAAAAATGTGTCCAATTATTTTTGGAAAAATAATTTGGTAGACACGATTTGAATGAAGAAAAACTCAAGTTTGTCTAAACACCATTTTTAAAGGTCAGAAATACAAGTAGAAAAACAACCAGCACATTTTTCAAACCAAATCTGCCCGGCCCTACTAGATCCATCATGGGCTTTATTGATATTTTGTCACTCTGTGTTGTTTTGTACTTTCCACCCCAACACACGTATGTGACTTCATTTCAAATAAACATGGGTTGTTAAAGAAAACAAAAACTCAAGGTTCTTAAGGTTGTGAGAGAGTTTAGGACATTTTTCATTCCTGCTCAACTGGCATTTTAAAAGGTCAAAATAACATTCAATTATTTGTAACCATTTAGTCCTCTGCCTCCTCTTTGTGTGTTTGTTTGCTTTTACTGAAACCACATTTTTCATGTGTTGATTGATTTTTTTAATCTGGTGTGGGGGGGCGTGTTGTTTTTTCAGGCTGTTTATCGAGAAGCTTCCCAAGCACAGAGAATACAAAACTGCTAACATTCCAGAAAAGAAGGACACACTAAAGGTGCCAAAACAAACCAATTTATGTTCCAGCATGTTGACCTAATTTGGTTTTATTTTTTGCTTTTATACTTACTTACTTACTTTGTTTCCAATGTCGTCCTCTTGTAGAAACTAAAAGACATTGCGTTCCCTCAAGCGGAAGTACTGAAGAAAGCTCTGTTGAGGAGATTTGAGCAGGAGTATGCAGAGTATCTTGTGAAAAAGGTAACGACCCCGTTCCCAGACCAGGAATTTGAAAAATGAACACAGAATAGGCCTATATGGAACAATAAGAGAATTGAAAATATCTAAACATGAAGTTGTGGTATTCAGGTTGAGCAGTTTACCAAAATATGAATTACAACACAGTAAAGTGTTCTCTTAAACTCTTAAAAAGGCATCATGAATTATCGTATTCCATACCGTTTTATACAAAACACAGGCCATAGTGACAAAGGAACCGAAAGAAAATTCCACTGTGTGGTCATTAAACTCTTCAATTAAATGTTAATTGAATCGAATTGGAATTAGACCGTGTGTGGGATGCTGCATGCTGGGACATTAAGGGGGAACAAACGGTAAACAAGGTGCTGTCCTCCGTGCGCAGAAGGCGGAGGACGCGACCCTGGCGAGGGAGCAGTCCAAGCAGAGAGCCCTGGAGACGGAGCGGGAGCGCGTAGTGGAGCTGCAGCGACGGCAGCGTGAGCAGGAGCAGTTCAGCGCCTTCGAGGAGCTGATCCGCCGGCAGGAGCTGGAGAAGGAGCGCCAGCGGGTGCTGCAGGAGTTCGCTACCCCGGGCACCCCTCCCCCCGATGCCCCCCTCCTCACCGGCATCCAGGGGCCCCCGCCGGCCTACTCGGCCATCTCTCCCGCCACACCCCCTCCGGAGAGCCCCGGCGATCTACCGGGTGGCGCCAACAACCAATACTACAACCCCCCCGCATACACCCCGGGCACGCCCACCTCTGCTGGACCCCCCACCTTTGACCGGGCGCTCAAGCCCGGGTCGCTGGCCAGTCCAGGCAACAACAGTGAGTTAATCTTATTCTTAGAGAGGGGAGGGGCTTCTGAGGATTTAAATACTACACCCCTCCTGCTTTAAAAGTATTTGTTCTTCTGGGCTTAGCTTGCCCCCTTTTTATGACCTACTTTATTTCCTGTTCACAACATGCCTCCGTTTGCAGCAGGCCAGCATTCAGACCTCTCCTCACGTCCGTTGTTTCTCATGGTGCTTGATTTGCCGCAGATAACATGGTGGACGCCGTGCGGCAGCTGGCCGTCCCCGGCGAGCTCTGCCAGAGCTTTCTGAGGCTGGCTGAAGCGAACACGAACAGAGCGGTGGAGACCTGTGGCATCCTGTGTGGCAAACTGGTGAGGTTTTGTTTACAGTGAGACATGGCTCCAAGGGAGACTGCTGTGTTGTACCAACGGTGTGTTGTGCTATCTCCATAGCATTTTTAAGAGCCACACAAAACAATTATTTTGTTCTAGGAGTTTGTTTGTTATGTTTTTTCTTGCATTTTATTTTTCAGTAATATTTCGTTTTGGAGTTGCATAGAAATGTGTGGTTATGTGGTCTCTTGTACTGTTGTATAGTACAAGCGTGTTTTTCTTTCAGCAGTTATTCCTTTATTCCTGCATTAAACAGGCTGAATGTAACGCCCAGGGTCACATCAGCAGACCATGTCCCAGTGCACAGAGCATGTCTAACATTTTCTCCAGATGTCCTTTCTATGTCACTTAAGATAAACTGTAAAAAGCACACGCTTCTTTCTCTATGAATGAGGCGTCATGCGGTCAGGTGGTATGCTGCAGCCTTTCAACTAATCAACTGAGGGCCATTTAAATGTTGGGGTGAGGGGTTGGGAAAAGGCTAAATATAAATGTTTATTTTTTGGTAATCCAGAACAGGAACGCCTTCACCGTGACCCACGTCATTGTTCCGAAGCAGTGCGGGGGGCCTGACTACTGCGACACCGAGAACGAGGAGGAGCTCTTCCTCATCCAGGACCAGTATGACCTCATCACTCTGGGCTGGATTCACGTAAGTCAAGGGTTGAGAATGGTTTACAGGTAGTAAATGTGTGACGTGTCCGCGCTCCTCTTGAGTGTGTGTGGTGACGGCTGCTTTAACCCCTGTAGGCCTTGATTGGCCAATGCACCACAGGTGTGTAACCTCACCCAGCCCCAGAGTCTAATCAGCCTGACTCAGGCCCGGGTGAGGCTGCTTAAACCAGCCACCAACAACACACACTCCACAGCATCGTACTGCCATTGTGCCCACTGTTCCAATACATAGTGAGCACCGGGTATTGTTTGAAGTACAGCACAGTTTGATTTTATATTACTTCTGCCTAGGGATGCTGAAACGCCTCAGCTGTCCCTATTCCACACCTCCTCTTCTTTCATCCTGCTCCACCGCTAACTGCTACCGCTTGTCTCCTCCAAGTGATAATAAACAAGCATTAATTAACTAGCATTAGGAAAAACAACACACCCAAAGTCTTAACTGCCGTTTTGTCACCGTTCAGACTCACCCTACACAGACGGCCTTCCTGTCCAGCGTGGACCTCCACACACACTGCTCCTACCAGATGATGCTGCCCGAGGCCATCGCTATCGTCTGCTCGCCCAAGTTCAACGAGTGAGTCATTTATAACGGCGTTGTGGTGGTGACGGTGTTTATCATTCAACAAAAGCCATTTTCTTGTCATGTCTCTTTATGCAACTGTGTGCAAATTGCCTGTTTTTGTGTCCAATGACATCGCAGGATCGGCTACTTCCGACTGACAGACCGTGGAACAGAAGAGATCTCCACATGTAAACTGAAGAGCTTTCACCCACACAGCAAAGACCCACCTCTTTTCACAGTAAGAGTCTTCTTACACATTCAGATCAACAAAGACCCACCTCTTTTCAGAGTAAGAGTCTTCTTACACATTCAGATCAACAAAGACCCACCTCTTTTCACAGTAAGGGCTCTTCTTACACATTCAAATCAACCACCTGTGCATTCAAAGCATGATGACAAAAAGCAACACTCGGAACGTAATATCCTTCGAACTTGTCCATAACATTGCACACTTTACACTTGACATCTTAGATGCTTAGATTGTATATATTGAAGTTCTTAGTTTCTTTATTTAATATTCATGTACAGTTGTTTTTTTGGTATTTTGTATTATATCCTTTTCTTCACTGCACCAACATACAAGACACCCAAAAATGTCTTGTATGTGCAAACTTACCTGACAATAAAGCTCCTTCTGATTCTGATTCGGATGTCTCCCGTTCCCACAGCATGCGGGCCATATCACCATCACTGATGCCACAGTTTCCATGTTGGACCTGCGGTAAAGTTTTAGGGTTCACTACAGGACAAAGACTGCATTATGAAACTGTAAAATGTATCTTATCAGAGAACAACAATTCATCCCACGAGACAGCACTGCGCAATCTACCGGCTCTGGATTCCCTGATGAACTTTGACCTCGACTGTTCCCGCTCTCCACGGGAACAATATTGTGACCATTTTTTTGCTCTTTCAAATGTCATTATGTTGCACTTTCTGAGCAAAGCGGTGGTGTCAGACAGGCACGTCTTTGGCTTATGAAGTCCGCCACATCTGTCTGTGCGTCCTTTTGCTCCCTTAGTTTTGATTAAATAGCATAACTTAGCATAAATGTTTGTCAGTGACATGTAACTGCAGTTAAGGGTTATATATCAGATGTCTTAAACTCGGTAACTTTGTTTGTTTTTAATATAAGTTTAGGGTTGGGCATGTCCCAACAGTCAAGTGCCAAGAACAAGAGGATTCTCGTTGTCAAATTATGTTTTTCATTACATTTCTGACTCGGACTCTTTTCCCTTTTTAATTGGTATCATACTACTATTATCTATACTGTTGAGAATGAGTACTAACAGATGTGGATGCCAATAGTAACTCAGGTACTGTGGGCAGAGTTCCTGCCTCGTGTTGTGTCCGTTTGAAGACAAAAAGCCTCACTCTATGGAAAGTTTATCTAAAAAGGGTCTCTATAATTGTCTTAATCCGTCTTTTTCCTTGTGAAAATATATTTTGTCAGAAGTAAAATGGGGCTATGCAAAACATCTGTGTCCATTTAAAGTCCATTCTCTCTTAGTAGAAATGTCTGGGTCAATGCCTGAATGTACCAGTTATTGTACATTGCTAAACACCATGGCCACAATGCCTTCCTGCTGCCAAACAAATTGCGATTCTCTGTTTAGTAAAGTAAATAAATATCCATTACTCTGATTTATAACTTCGTCAACATTAAATGCTCTGACTAAATACGACTGAATCTGCATTCTACTTAGTTTTGACTCATGTTTGTGTTGACATTCACCATTTTGGTTCTGTGGTTTTATGCAAATGCATTTCAATATTATAATAAAGTTACTGGTACAGTGGGATGCAAATGTGTGTGACATTCCAAAATATGTTGAGAATCACGATGAGTAAATGATTGTATTCTGATGATTTACTGCTAAAGCTGTAAGATTCATGATTCAAAGATTGATGATTGATGATTCAAAAACATGTAAAACTGCACTGCAGTCATTACATAGATTAAAAATCACAGAGGATGTACACAATAAAGCTCGAAGGCTTATTTCCAACACATCACAAGATAAAGAAAAACAAGACAGCAAGGGAAGACAACAGATAAATAGCAGGCGGCAGGGTAGCTAAGTCAACATGCTCATGTTTTCTTGGTCATAAACAGTTAAAAATTTTAATTGAATATTGTACATGTAATAAATGGAGACATACTTCAATGAAATGTTACAGATGAGCATCTCAAATATACACCTTATTTGTTAGGCATTGTTAAGAATAGGCATTATTTGTTGTATTGCAATGAGGTGTATTCATACTTCTAAACCAGCAATCCTCACTCTACCCTCTACATCAATGCTTCCAATTAACTACCAATTAAAAGTGAACTCGTCATTAGGTGATACAAGTGTGTCAAGATTAGTGCATTGTTCCAAAGACTTTACTTTCCTGCACCCAAACATAAAACCTAGCATTGTTTTAGAGAAAACCTTGTTTTTCAGTGGAATATAAATTCACCCTCTTTCCATTTACTAGGCAATACACTTCCCTGAGTTACGACCCCACGTAACACCCTTGTGTGTTGGCCTTTCTACCATTCATTGTTTGCACTGGTCTACAAGAAGAAATCAATACCTTTGGGGTGTGACTATTTTACCCTGTAGGGGGCAGCAGTGCTCCGCGTCAGGACAAAACTGCTGGAAGAGAAAACCGAAGAAGTCCTCGTGTCGCATACGGAATATAAACACACCGACAGCTCATGGTGTTTATCTCAAGTTAACAACAACAACAAAGTCGTTTTGGTATAACTACATATTCTGCCAAAATGGGGAAACGCCAACACCAGAAAGATAAAATGTAAGTATGGAATTAAACATGAATAATAATTACATTGAAGCTAATAGCTAATAAGCTAACGTGGTTTGGTCCCAGCCCAGGCGCTATGTTTAAATATGTGCTTCTAGTCCACCCACCTGTGAGGATGTGTGCGGGAGATAACATCGGGTGCTTATATTGGATATATTCCCCATTAAGTGAATTAAATACACGGGTTTGACCCGAGGTAGTCACATCTTTAGGCTAGATAGCCAATAGCCTGAAGTGGCTAACCACCAAAGCAATATAGCACACAGGTGAGGGTGGTTTATACTTCTGGTCGCCACCAGTATTTACATAACAAGTTCTACACACTGTGACGATCACGTAGTATTTCAGTATTTACATAAGTTCTGCACACTGACGATCACGTAGTATTTGGGATTATTTGAAGTAAAATGTATTACATTATGGCAGAGTTGTTTACTGCAACGGTATGCAATGTGTTATTTAACTGCAGGGAGTTGTTGCAGACAGTATCTATAGGGCTTGATTATGACATTAATACTTGATCTGTGGTATTCTACTGTAAGCATGGACTGTCACTCAGGCCAACGTGATCTTTTATAAATTATGAAGTAGTTAGTGCTGCTTCTACCTACTTTTGACTTTTCTTAATCTGGTTTATCTTCCTGGGCTATACACCATGGGCTACTGTGTAATGATGGGCTGCTCTATGGGTGTGGGAAATCCCTGTGAATTACTTATTGAGCTTGTATTATTAAATCACTTAGTGCTATGGAATATGAAATGAATCACTTTTATTCCATAGAAAAAGTCCATCTTTTTTGTCTTGATAATTTTTGGGTGGTATACTTTGCTCCAGGTATATAACCTCTTCGGAGTATACAAATTTCTATGGAGGGAAGCGAGCAGGTATGTTTTGTTCACATATTTTGTATACTTTTCTATACCAGTATTTAAAAATGACACACACACACACACACTGCCAATTAATACCGCTGAAAAGTGAATAGCATACCAGATGGAAAAAAACATAGTCATTGCTGAATTTCAGTCGAAATGTTATTCAGACCCAATACCTGTTGAGTACTTATTATTATTATTATTATTGTAGTTATTATTATTAGTCAAGTAGACAAATAATATTTTTTTCTTTTCATCACAGAAATTCCACAGGCAAATTTTAGACGGCTTCCATTCGACCACTGCAGGTATGGTATTGTATGTTTCCCATTGTGTATTTCAAGTAGACTTTTAGATCTTACACACATAATTATGAGATGTATGTATGTTTCGTCATATATTTATTTAGGTCTATATATGTATACACATAGCAAGACTTAATGTACTTAATGTAACTTAATGTAATAAGCTTAATGCACACTTTAGAGGCAATGACAAATGAGATAAGACGGTACTTTATTAATCCTTGTCCACTGTTGACACACTTTAACACTTTGTGTCCTAAATCCTTTAAGCTTGTCCCTGCAACCATTTGAGTATCCAGTTTGTACCGAGGAAGGAGTGGTCTTTGACTTGTTGTAAGTATTCCTTCAGCTCTTACTTGTGAGCCTGATTTGGATAACATTACATATCTTATTAACGTATCATGCTATATCATATAATCATCATCTTGGTATAGATTTGGCTTTAATATAGGCAATATAAGAAAAGGGTACGACGGGCTGGAGAGGTGTGAGGGTGGAGGCGGTGTGGTCTGGAAAAAAGATTGAGATGTTATATCAGTATCGTATGTACCATACAATGTGAAATGTGTATGATAACAAATTACTCTAATGTCCATTTCCACGACCGCATTGCCCTTTTAATGCAAATTCATAGATGAAAACAAAATCTATTCTAATATCAGATGAAATGACCTCAGAAATAAGTGAAATGTTGGACATTGATTTGGACAGTTCAAAGGACTACCACTGAGTAGTTTTTAAAGTGGGACGAGGAGACAAGGAGGACATGCAGTTCATTCATACCCTGTGTTTTAGGAGCATTGTCCCATGGATCAAGAAGTACGGCACCAACCCCATCTCAGGAGAGGTGAGCAAACAAACTTGGGGCCACGATTTAAGACATTGAGGCTCCCGGGAGAAAGAGTTTTTAAATAATTGTGTGCAACTTTTCACTATAATCGGTGTAATTAGATGTAGTTTATAATAGGTGCCACCAATGACAATGTGTGTACCAGAGACCACTGAAATGCTTTGTTTAAATACCTATTTCTTTTTTCAATTTCTATAGAAGCTTGAAGCAAAGTCCCTCATTAAACTTTACTTCGCCAAGAACAGTGACGGTAAGTCTCATTCATGCACCATTACAGTTTCATACAGGTTACATGTTGAGGGGTGTAGCCAACCCACCTGCTTCTGTTTCAGGGAAGTACCATTGTCCAGTCCTGTACAATGTCTTCACCAACAACTCCCACATTGTCACCAACAAGGTCACTGGCAATGTGTTTTCCAATGAGGTCAGTGAACATACATTTTATTTCTTTAATTATATTTATTTATATTATTTATTTTTAATATTTGTATATTTTTGTATTTATTTATATTATATTATATTGTATTGCAGGGTTCACCCCAGGATCTTTTTACATGGTGTCTTTCGGGTCCATAATTAATGGACCCGAAAGCCACACTGACATCGTCCATGCAGCAATTTAGTGACATTGTAGTTTCTCTTTTTGAAGCATTCTTAAAATACATGTTGTGACCAATTGAACCGTTTTTATAAATGACAAGGCGCCGCTGTTCCCCGCAATCTTTTTGGGGGAGAACCCTGTGTCGTATACAAATATTTGTAAACCTCATTGTTGATGTGTGCTTGCCCTTCAGGCGGTCGAACAACTCAACATCAAGACCAAGAGCTACAAGGATCTTCTCACTGATGAGCCCTTCACCAGGAAAGACCTTATCACGTTACAGGTGTGTTTCATATCCTGCTACCATGCTGACGGTGTCCACCAGTAATATTGACCTGCAGAGGCGCCTGATAACCTGACTTGAGATTAATGTGTGTGTGTCTCTCTCTGCCAGGATCCCACCCATCTGGATAAATTCAACGTGTCCGACTTCTTCCACGTGAAGAATAACCTCAAGGTGTTGGATCCGGGTAGGTTGCCCTCCGGTTGCCATGCCAACCGTCTGTCACTTTGACACACACACACACACACTCCGTTAGTGGATTATCTATTGGTGTGTATTGAGATATGTTGACATATCTCAATAAAATAAAATTGTGATAATTTGGTAAAGACCGATGGGTATTTATTTACATTACATTTTAATAATTTACTCATTTAGCAGACACTTTTATCCAGAGCAATTTGTTCTCAAGTTAGTCTGAGAATAATCAAAGCATACAATCAGACGTATCTAGAAAAAAGTTCTAGTGCTGCACAACCTAGTGGACAGAGTGCCGAGTAGCCATAGGAATCAGAAATACAAGGTTAATAATAACACATCTTTATTTATATAGCACCATTCATACATAACATTTAGTTCAGAGTGCTTAACAAAAATACATAAAACAAGAAGTATCAATAATAAGAAGATAAGACAAATAAAATGATTCACATTTTGTCTTTAATTAATAAGATAAAACATGTATCTAAATCTATAGATAAAGTAAGAACAAGTAAAAGACATTTCCATAACCAGCTAGTAATAGTCCTCCTCTTCCCGGTGTGGTCCAGATGAGGAGAAGGCTAAGCTGGACCCGGGCTACCACCTGAACAGCACCAACCTGGAGACCCGGGAGACCTTGGCCGAGCTCTACAAGGACTACAAGGGGGACCAGCTCCTGGCCTCCACCATGAAGGAGCCCACAGCCAAGAAGACAGACAAGCTGAACGCCGTAAGCCACAGTGTTTTCCCCCTGTCTGTCCCCGTGGAGCTAGGTTGGGCTTCAACGCTCAACTCCACAATGCCGACGCTGAAAGCTCATCATGTGTTGACCACTTTAGGGTTGTGAAAAACAAACACACACACACACACACACACACCTTTTGTATTGCATGATTATAGCTGAGAGTATTGGTTCAGCTTATTTTCCTTAGCTGATTTATGTACAGACGGACAGAAAATATTTAAATGTCTTATTTATCAAATATTTAAAGTGTCTGCATACTTGTGATTCCATCTGCCAGTGTGTTGAGTGGATGAACTTGGCTTACTGTCTTAGAAATTTAGCATTTGTTACTCTTATACAGACAGATAAGCAATTCAGATGAGCAAATCCCAAATCATCTGAATAATATAATAAGGTTTTTAGGAGCGAATTACCCACTAAGTGGGCTATGATAGCATGTCTTGTTTCTAACATCCTGTATTTATGGAAAGTGTTTTATTGTAGTTGGACACAAGATGGCACCACAAATACTGCACAAAAATATCTACCTCAGTATGGGAAATTCATAAAACATGGCCAAGTGCTGGGGCAGAATAGCAGATTACATGAAATTGTGTATTCTACAAACAACGCCGTGAACATAGTTAGAAACGGTTTTCTTCAAGGGAAAGTTGCAAGTTACAGACTGTCAATACTCACTCCTCTGGTGGACTGGCTGAGAAGTGGTTCATAGCTAGTAGTGGTGGTGTTGGGTAAGGCAAGTCAGGTTTAACCAGTAGGAGCAACGACAGCAGTGACCTTTTGTAAATGAACTCAGTAAAAACCCATAAATCTCCACACCCTCCCAGGGTGTGGAGATTTACTAGATTTACTAGATCAACAGTTAGTCAAAAAGACAACGATATAAATTATCTTAACTATAATGAAAAGATGATGATGCTGACTGGGCCTTGTATATGTGTATATATTTTTAAATTCAGAAAGTTGTTATTGCTCCTATTCATGTGTCCTCCTCCACACATGACTTGTTTGGGCACTTTGAGGCCGTGCCAAGTAGCCCACCACCAGATCAAGCGGAGGACTTGATCCGGTGGTGGATTGACGTCGCTGGAGTTCAGGGCGAGGTGGCGCTCTGACAGCCTCTTGGAGAGCAAGAAATGTAGGTCAGACAGAGCAAACAAGGTAAACTGCTCCTTCACAAGAACTAGAGCAGAAGAATGTACAGACAGCGCTGTTTACAGAGAATCAGGAGGGGGTGGGGGGGCTATGGCTCTCTCTATATGCATATCTCACCATCGCGTTATTTTTCTTTTTCTTTTCTTTTCAGTTGCATAATCATACACCAGTTCACAGAGCACTGGTACCGCTTGCGGTAATCGATGGGCTTGGGGACTTGATATTAACAAAGACATCATATGCAGTTGAAAACAGGCAAGGGACTCGTCCCTCCAAGGCTGTCTTTATTGGAGTCTGGAGTCTCAGTCAAGTGCCTTCCTTGGGCTCCGGTTAACACGTCAGACAAATTATTCTCCGCGGAGAGCTCTGTTGACTCACCATCAACTCGTCGTTGAAGACTTTTTGCTTGTTGTTGTGCCGCATGTTGGAACCGGTTACGTCTTTTAGCGCTGGAATGATTGGAGGAGCGTAGAGGAATGTGTTTTAGTTGACTCTTCCCGGGGTGCAGAGAGGGCAGCGGTGAGCAGCGCTCATCTTGGTGGTACGAAGCTGAACTGAGATAACTTATCTTTAACTTCCTATGAGCGGTGTACGCCAGTTAACGGTCCCCCGGAGCGAGAAGAATAAGAACATGACAAGAAGAAGAACAACAACAACAAAGACAAGGAGGATAAATATGGAGTTTTTTTTATGAACAATATCCGAAACATGAGCAATATCGGAAACATGTAACAGAAATGGATATCCCTCTCTCAGAAGTCCCTCCCTCTCGCCTCTCACAGCTAAATAATGTATTAATCTGTGACGTAATCAACACTCTTGACGTTCTTTTTTATTTTTTTTCATAAACCACTATCTTTCAGTGAGAAAACAGATTTGGATTAAAGGACTCGTATGAAGAATCAATATGAAATAGGCTACTAGGCATATACAAACTTAAAATGAATTTTGATGGTACATTATGAAGAATTTGGTTGAAAGGTTTTGGGTTCCTACCCCAGTGTCCACAGTCCTTGAGCAAGGTGCCCAGCTCCTACCTGCTCCTGTATGTCGCTCTGGATAACAGCCTCTGAATGACTAAATGCCAGCCTAACTGCTTTGTATTCAGACTCCTTACATGTGAAAAGAGTGGTGTAAGATAAGATAATATCGTACTTTATTGATCTCGGACAGGACATCCCAGACACCAAGTACAGGATGCTAATGGCGAACAATAAATCATAGAAAATATACAGAGAAGATGTCTATATACACAATAATAATAATAAGTAGTAGCTGAAAAAATCATTTGAGAAAAAACACTCTCAAAGAAAAGAGAACAATAATAAGAAAATACATGCTAATAAAAAATAATAATACATTTTATTTGTGTAGAATCCTTCATTGTCAGGGCCAATCTCAAAGTGCGTTGACGGTGCATTAAAAACAATAGAGCAATAAGTAACAATAAGTGGTCTTTTGTTGTCCATGTCTCTCCAGGCTCACTACTCCACAGGCAGAGTCTCTGCCTCCTTCACATCCACAGCCATGACGCCTGCCACCGTACATGTAGCAGGTGGGCGACCCAGTCACAGCCGACATTCTCACAACTCCTTTATATAATTACACACACACACACACACACACACACACACACACACACACACACACACACACACACACACACACACACACACACAGATAATCTATCTAACCTTTATCCCCCTGTAGATGCCATTGCCGATGACACTGTGCGCTACAAGTACGTGAAGAAAAAGGGCTACGTTCGCCTCCACACAAACA
>OOFB01006219.1:0-11128 GCA_900323305.1 Trachyrincus murrayi
CACCGCACAACCTCGAACATCTTCTTCCAATAAGGCGAACATCTCCTTCAAATGAGGCCATGGGTGGGGAATGTCTTCGTCGGTAATGACTTGACTTTCACTCATGTCGATGTCGCTGACGGTCCTAGCATTACTTCTTCTCTCAGTCATGGGACATGACTTCTTCTCCCAGTCATGGGACATAACGCCTTCAGCCCTTCTGCTATTTTGTTTCGATTAGACTTTTCCGTCGCATGCGTCTGTTTACGTCTGTCATAATGATATGCACACCAGGGGGTCGTCTTTTCTATTGTCCGATCCATTTCGTTTGAAATCAGTCTACATGCGCGCAATGATGCAAGATAAAAAATAATCGATAATTCACCTCAAATGCATTAAAACGAAAGTAACGAGCCTGTTTTCAAAATGTAAAAAGTAGAAAGTACAGATGTGTTAAAATGTAGGGAGTAAAAGTAAAAAGTCGTCAGAAAAATAAATACTTAAGTAAAGTACAGATACCTGAAAAATGTACTTAAGTACAGTAACGAAGTATTTGTACTTAGTTACTTCCCACCTCTGCGTGTTAGTCTTCCCGCCCTCTCGTTCTGGTGGAAAGAGAGGCAGTCTGAGCGCTTTTAGTCTTATTTTCCTCAGGTAAACAGGTGGCACCGAGTTCCAAACACGAACCCATGTTTTGCCCACAATTAAATAGCTTAGTGTGTAGTGTGTAATAGTGTGTAAAATAGTTTTACACACAGATTATTATTGATGCCCAAGGAATATTTGGGTCCACACGCCAGCTTCCCCTCAAGTGGCAATACAGGCTCCAGTCTCACTGTGGGGGGGAGAGCAAACACACATCAATATATAGGCAATGCCATTATGCTCACCACCCACAGCTGCGTCAATCCTGGGGAATCAGCCGCCCCGCCCCCCTTGTTTGCAGCCCGATGCCAAGCCACGCCCCCTTCACTCCACAGTCACGTATGGCTCTTCAAATGGAATGTTCGTTGGTCCTTTTTAATACAAATGCACATATAGCAGTTAAATCCGTCACAAAAGGTTTTCTTTGTAAATTAATGTGGACTATATGAAATATATTAACCATTTTATAAAAACGAACAAATAAACAAAACAAATAGGCTACAAAAAATAGCTCTTGTAAATATATACACACATAAAACAAAAAATAAAGAAACGTTTGCAACCATCAGACAATAGCCTACCTTCTCTTTCAGCTATTAGGTTGCTATCTTACCATCTTGTTCACATGTTGCTGCTGTTCAGGAAGAGGAAGGTATTAACACTTGTGGTGCTGAGGCAGGTCCGGCGATTCTCCAACGCCAGAGATGCTGAAGTCCGACTCAAAACTCGTACTCGGTGCCGGCATGGACAAACAGATTTTGGTTGTGTTTCCAAAAGGCAAGGATGTCTCTCTATCATTCGGCATTGTGGCCTTGTTCTGCAAATATCGTTCCACTTCGTCGGGCCCTGTGTCGAAGTCGGCATCCTGGATGTTGAAGAGCGGCGCTGGTGCTGGTGGCGGTGCTGGCCCGGTGATCTCCTCTTCATCTTCCTCTTGTTGCTGCTGGGCGGTCACCTCAGTTGTAGCTCTTTCAGATGGGGGGAAGTTGGCCACCTCTCTCAGAAGTGCACCTGTTGAATAGAATACAATAGAACTGAGCAGAATATAACTAAGAATATAATAACCAAATAACACATTAAATAACTATAGCAAACTGTGAATAAATTAGGAATGAGTTAGAAATTAAGAAGAGAGATATTAGGCTACACATCTCACCTGCGTTTCAGTATCTCAAGGGGTACTGGATCGGCTGGGGTGATTTGGCAATGGTTCATCAGCGTGGTTTTCCAGAGGGCCACCAAGTTGATTGTAGGGTTGTTTGAGCCACTGAGCTCTTCGGTAGCCTGCTTGAAAGGCTGCAGGAATCACACAAGCAGCTGAAGCATGTCCTTGGATATGCGACTCATGTGATGCATCTCTCCTCATTCAAGCAAAATGGACTGAATGTCTTCAAATCCACCAAGCACGGAATCAATCATCTCCAATTTCGTATTTCACCTCGTTTCACATTCTTGTTGTCCAGGATAGTGTGGTGTAATGAATAATATATTGCTATTATGTACAGGCATTATTATAAGGGTTATAGTAATGCTATACACGTGATCCTATGACACGTCATGTGCGACACGGATCAACAAGCACATGTTGCATGTTGCGCACCTCTGCGCAACATTTACAATACAACCTCCGGAAAAGTAGAAAAGAATATTTGAGCATTTCAGAATGGCAAGCAACCTACATACATTGCCACAGGAACACGCTAGTTTACTGTAGGGCAATCGAGGCAGAGGATGTGATGGGAGGACTGAATCTCACCGACCAACGGGGTCAGTACGAGAGTGTCAAAAATAGTTTCGACAGATATTTCGTGGGAAAAGTGATTTATTAACGTGCCGAGTTTAACAAGAGTCAGAACCTTCATCACACAACAGCAGAAACAACAAAAAACGTTTAATGACTTCAAGGGAAACTTCTGGATTTTTCAACCTGGACCCCATTTTCCCCATCATTGTGACATTCTGACTAATGCGGACAACAATTTTGAAATTGGCCCAGTATTGCGCGAGAGTGCAGCCGCAAAACATCTGCAATGTAACCCTTTGGGGCAATTGTGCCCATCAATGTCTTCTAAAAGTGCTTGTTTTTGCCACTGACAGGCTCAGATTGTGTTTGACAACATTATGGAAAGGATCCCAACAGAGAAATAAAACCTTTTTCTTTACCTTTCGCTTGATCCAGTCTGTTTCTTATTGTGTCCAACCAAGTTTCGCTCAAGGAGAAGCTCTGAAATCTCATGAGAGTTGAGTTGTTGCAGGAAGACAACGGTGGAAACGTATTGGAGAGAGGAGTGCCAGCAAGAGTTTGTTGTGTTGGCCTACAGTTTAGTGTTATCTAAAAGATTTTCAAAGTCATGGCTGAATATTTTGCTGAAATCGACAATGTGAGATTTCCTGAAATTTCAGAGCAAGATTTCTCCTCGAGCGAGACTTGGTTAGACACAACAAACAGACCGGATGAAGCGCCATAGTCACCACCACCATCACCTGCAGCGTCTAGATTCCATCAGGGGGAATCTCATCTCCTGGCAGACTTCATAGATCCATCGTCCCATGAAGATTATTTACGATGGTGTCTAATCACCAAATGTATTGTTGTTCAATAAATGTTCTTGTTAATTTTATTGTAGTCTCTCCTGATTGAAATGACATTGTAGCAGTCGACCCTGCTACATGCCACTACAGTGGCTTTTCAGGGCTTCTCCAATAGTAGGACACAGGCAGATGATAATTAAACCGGTTTATTGCAGAGTTTGAGATTGGTTTGAACAAGCAAAGCAGGTGGTACATGCTAACATGTTAGCGCTCCGCCTGAGTGTGTGTGGTGGTGGCTGGTTAACTTGTGTGCCTTGATTGGCCAATGCCCCACAGGTGTGCAGCCTCAGGCCAGGTGAGGCTGCTTAAACCAGCCACCAACAACACACACTCCACAGACATCAAGAGCTATTCGCTCTGTGCATAAGTGTAGTGACGAACGTCCGGTTTCCCCAAAGGTCGGCATATCCGTTTCCTTTCCGTTTCATTATTATTAAGTTTAACATTTATGACACAAGCCAAATCCCAAGGAACTCGGGTTATTAAAGTAACAAGCTTATAACAGTTGGCTTATAGATCCTAGCTTCATCCTACACTCAAACTGTGAGGCTTCTCCGATTTCCTCATGGACCTGTAGCACAACGCCCTGACACTCACTTCACCTGTGCCCTGATCTTTGTTAGAAACTGAGAGAGGGACAGAAAGTTAAATTAGTAAACAACGAACAATTTGTGTTTCAAATTAAGAAAAACGACAAGCTAACATCAAACAAACGCAAAGCTATAAATTAACATGTCGGTAACTAACGTTAGCAGGTTAACGATAACGTTATCTACTTACCCTCGTAGTTGTGCAGATAGCTCGATATATATAGTTTGAATCCCTTTTCCTGCTTGCTTCTGGGAGCAGAGGAACATGCGTCAACGATACGGTGGACATAATTTATGTTTATTTTAGGCAGATCTTGAGAAAAGCAACATTGTTGTTGTTTGTGGAGACAAGTAACCCGGAAACGGACATGTCGACCTTTGGGGAAACCGAACGTTCGTCACTACACTTGTGCAGAGCGAATTGCTACCAAAATGGAGTTATGGAGTCAAATTTGAATTGTACGAATAAATGTAACTAGTCTTTCAGCCAGAGGATGACATACTTCCGTTCTATGTCTACTCGTCTGTTTAATTTTAACTGTTATTCATGGCCACACACACAGGTGTACATTTGCACACAAAAAAACGATCAATATATGTAGCCTACCACTTTTTAAGTCTTTATTTAAACCCCTTACTTTTAGATTTGTTTGATTGTTAATGTGATTATCTTGCTGCTGCAGAATAGCCCTCAGCAGCTTGATGGCAAGCTATCTGAACCTTGGACCCTGTCTTCCAACACCATTAATAGTTGAGCTAAAGGGCACAGTTTGTTCTGAATGAACTCTACAATACATTTTGTTAGAAGGGCCCATTTTTATTTTTGCAGCATGCATATTAAACGAGATGAGCTTGGCTTGTTGCAGCATACACTCTTGTTAACTTCCCTGCGCATTTTCGTCATACTTTCGTCTCGAACTGCTCGTTTAGTATTTTAAACGTATAAACCTCATCAGTGCCTGATGACATATAACCATTCTGGGGGGCGGGGCACATGACCAGGATGAAGTTCACAGCACTCCAGCGACTTTTCATTTCCACCCCAACCGAATAAACACAGAAGCACACACACACACACGGAATGTTTAACTCAATTGCCTTTTAAATATGTTTAGAGTTGTATTTCCAGCTGACGCTGAATGTGTTCAAGATCATGGCAATGGCTGTTGCACAATAAAGTAATAATAGTTAAAAAAAATTGTAGGCGTCTTTGGTGACGCAAGATCCGGAGATGTGTTTGGAGTATAGTGTATGGTAGGTTTAGTGAAGGCGCCACGTCGGCAAAACCAGCACGATGATGCTGTACTAACGGGGAAAACTTTTAAACGACAGTTGTATTGTGTTTGGTCAAGATATCCACTCCTGTAAAATCGCAGGCGTCAGAAGAAGATCTTGCAATAAAGCTTGCGAAGGGGAGGCTGGTCGAACCCAGCCTTGATTTACCAGCCAGGTGCACTTTAAAATACTAAAAAGTCCCTTCTGCTGCCACGATAAGACCACCGTTGCAATGGTGAAGGTAACTGATCTTTGATATCTAATAATAGTATGCTTTAGTGTTTTGAGTATTAAGGATAATTCCTCTTTAAATATCCTATGCAATTGTTGTTTTACGTTAAAGTTTGACTATTGTTCGAAGACTAGCTTCTCCACTTTTATAGGAATGTATAAATATCCAGAAGCCTACTTCTCACAGTACATTAACAGGCAAAATATGGCTATGTTGTTTCTTTAAACACGGGCACTATTTCCGAACACTTTATTTACTTGTTAAAAGATTGTTACGTCAATAAGTCAAATCGTTTGACGTTACATAATGGTCGATATATTTCTGCCAATTTTCAACATGGCAGTCATGGTGCCTTTAGAAATTAGGAAAATAACTCCCTAGTTCAGTCCATCCAGTGATCCACGCTATTTCTTCGAACAAGGCTACGTTTGAGTTTGAACAATTCCTTGCCCTTCTCACATTAGATTGCTACACTTTGTTGTCCCTGTCGTCGCCCCACAATTTCGACCTGTCTTTGCTAATTGGAAAATTGCATTAACACAAGGCCTAGAAAGAGATGTTTTAAAACGCTGGTCGCTGATGCTCGAAAGACTCGGGATTTGTCCTCTAGTCTACCCCCGTAGAGGGCAGTTTTCAACGAGCCTAGAGTGTACTAATTTCTACCTACTCCTTTTTAGAACGTGAACAACGTAAGCTCAGAAGACCAGCCTGGGGTGAGTGTCTCGGGGGAGAACACTGGATGCTCTGAGAACGACACAGCAGCAGGTAGGCCTTGCCTCTGGTTCACCTTTCTGTAATTTACTTTGTGCATCATCACTCTTTAACATTTTTAGAGACTGCAGAGTTGTGGGGTGATATTTGTGCTTGAGATACGTCTGTTTATTTAGGCATGTTGGATGCAATTAGGCTACTTCAGAGTAGGTCCACATATCAACTTATTAGGCCTACTTGACCCTAGTCCCATTTTTTGACACGCTTCTGTGTCACACGGTCATCCCATTGTAAGCCTTTCGGGAGGAAGTAAACGTGTTATTAAACTACTTTCCGCGACTCGCAACATGGCTTTTGCAGATATGCCAAGGATCAGCATGTAACTTATGTCCTTATCTTACCCCGCGGCTTAGTTTGTTTTAATCCGAGTTCAAATTCACTTTTTTAAATTCACAAAATGCCCACGAAGAGACCAGCCCACCTTGGCCCAGAAACGGAGTATGATAATAGTAGTGTTGTTGGGTAACAAATGGGGCAAACTACATGATCATATTCCTTTTGGATATATATATATATATATATATATATATATATATATATATGAGAGAGAGAGATAGAGATATAGATACTACAATAGCTAAACCACTGTCAATGTGTAAACAATTTAAACGTCTGCTTTTTATACGCCCATCTTCTACTTTTCAGGTAACTATATCATTCAGTGTATTTACATGCATGCATGAAATGGCCGTAATCCCAAACAACAGACCTACATGTCTCATCGATTTGTCTATTTATTATGTCCATTCACATTTCTTGCACAAACTACTTTACATACCAATACATGTAGTTTCTGCTTCTTCCATGCACATTTCATTCTCTGATTTAAGTTGATCAGAGTATTGGATTGGCGCATGTAAGAAGCAGAAACTACATGTATTTGTATGTAAATATTTGTGTTGACCTTGAAGTTGGACTAAATTGACAGCCTTTTTAAAGGACAAGATCTGTATAATTGGATTGTTTCCTTATTGCTGATATCACCAATGAATCAAATAAAATAGTTTTAGCGAGAGCGAGGCAGGGCAAGTAAACAAAATCAAATCTGCCTCATACTTTTTAAAGAAAAAGTATGATGGTTTAAATTAATCATAAGGATGGATCAAATTTCACCTTCATTTTGATTGAAAGATTAGATGAGCAGGACAAAAAATATATTTTTTTGATAACTTTGAAACTACAGTTGTGTTTCGCGAAGAGCTCCACTCATGCACAAATCTCAAGACGAGTCTATAGAGATAAAGGTCACAAAACCCACCAATTGATTTAGCAGCTGCACTTTCAACTGCATTAAAGTCCCTTCTGCAACCATGATAATAGTTAAATAATTCACTACTCATTACTGAAATGATGGCGGAGGTGAGCAGGACAAAAACTGGTGCTTTTGATAACATCATTGCAGATGAAGAAAACACCGGAGCAAAGGAATTCATTGTGAAAACGGATTTCAAAATAAAGCCCATATTATCGCTAATGTTAATATTTCTCATAGGTCTTGAGTATCTTTTCATTCTTTTCATTAATTCAAGATCAAGATTGGAGAGGAAAACGGTTTACTTGTATGTGAGCAGCAGGGCTTATAGGGCCTTAACATGGCCTCTGCATTTGATTTGAATGTAAATTGAATAATAAAGAAAAAGGAGTATAATAAATAATGCACCCGAGAGTTAGAGCTATGTGCTCTGAAGTTTATATAAATTAGTGTCTGCTATTGTGAGGGAGAACCTCAGTTAAATACGTCTGGCTGTAGTGTATGAGTGGAGGTAGGAGTAAGTTGTTTCTCAAGTGTGTGTAACATTTGCATCGACATTTGCATTTTGTAAATGTTCCTTTTCATTAGGGTATGTGAAATATTTCCTATGGATCTGAGGTGTGTGGTCTTTAAGAATAACAATCAACATGAATTAGACTAGCCCCATATGTGCCCTTGGGCTCCATATGAACACACGTCTCCCACAGGGTCACATCGCCACAGCGAATCGCTGGGGACAAACTACATTGGTCTTTTCCAATGTTGTATAGGATATTTGAAATAACCCAAGTACTCACGCATGTATGTGTTCTTATGAAAAATGCACTGATACTTTATTCATATGCTGCTAAGAAAACTTTTAAATCCACTTATTGTGTCCGCACCATGCTCTTCTTTGCTGCGACGTGCAGAGTGCCGAGAGAAACGAGGGTTACTATGGTAACCATGGCTATGTGAACTATTAGATCACTAGTCTACATGGCATCCGTGTGGCAGGCACACTCCATTTCAGATCAGTGTACCCGTACTGCCCCGACTGTAGTGGTGGAACTACTTTATCCTTCTCACCTCTCACCGGAGAGAGCACTGGAGTGATCCAATAGTTCACATAACCGTGGTTACCATAGTAACCTTCATTATGTTTCACTTAAAGGAAAATCTGTGATTGACAGGCAAGATGGATCAGGGAAGAGATGCCCTGATTGGTCATAAATGATACGGGAGTGGTCTAAAATCTAAAATGGCTCTTACAGAGGCAGGCGCAGTCAACTCAAAACAGATATGCTCCAGTTTGATGTGCTCCGAAGATAAATTATAAGATTTCCATAGGTGGAAAAAACGGTGTCCTGCAAACACTGAAGATT
This sequence comes from Trachyrincus murrayi, assembly GCA_900323305.1. Classification (NCBI taxonomy): domain Eukaryota; kingdom Metazoa; phylum Chordata; class Actinopteri; order Gadiformes; family Macrouridae; genus Trachyrincus; species Trachyrincus murrayi. The sequence continues at coordinate 8,701 of OOFB01006219.1, forward strand.
GAAACTAGACCTTTCAGGATGATGGCAGGCACCTAATCAAAAATGTTTTTTTTCCTCAATATACAGATTCTGGCAAGGAACATCCGGTGGCTCAGCCTGGCATGGTATGGCGAGTAACTGGCGGATTATTCAACGTTACAAAGGGTGTAGTGGGTGCTGCTGTTGGTGGTGTCGCCTGGGTTGGCGGGAAGAGCCTGGAGATAACAAAGTCTGCTGTCACCTCAGTACCCTCAGTTGGAGTAAGTTTGGTGAAGGGAGGAGTGTCTGCAGTGGCTGGTGGAATCTCTACCATGGGGTCAACAGTAGCTAATAAGGTCCCATTTACAGCCAAAAGGAAAGACAAGGCAGAGTGAAGATAATTATGTGGACTTTTCAACATTTTGGTATATTGCCCAACCCTGAGCCACAAGAGCATATCCAAGTGGTGGCTGGTCCTTTTTTTTCAGTGTTCCAGAACTTTCTTTTTTCTTCCTATGTACATACATGTGGATACTTTATTCGGCTAGGCTATTTTTTTAAGTGTGTTTTTCTTGTGTTGGAAGTAAGGAATAATCGCTTAGTGTGATTATTCCTTTGTCATTGAGTCAGAGGACTCTGAGTAACTGAGTCCTTGACTATGACTCGATGACTAGCTGGCACCAGTACTCTTCCAAAATACTGTTCTCACACGGCAATATGATAGACAGGGTTAAGGAAGTCTTTAGAAATAACTTCTAAATGAATAATGAGATAATTTACACCTTCATGGTCTCATCACAAGTACCCTTTTTATTTGAGCAAGCGTCTTATAACATCATGAATCATAAAAGTAGTATGTCTACAAACATGAATTATTATAGTGTTGCTAACTTGCTGATCGAATGGCTACCTTTTTTCCTGTCTGCCAGTCCAGGAGTATTTTTAAGCATTTAGTTAGAATTACAACATTTCAATGCAAAATGCAAGTTATGCATATGCAAAACCATTGCTGATGGACAGTATTGGTGTGAATGTGAATGCCTTACTTGCGCTTTCAATAAAGATATTGGGATAATACAACGTGTGTGTGTGTGTGTGTGTGTGTGTGTGTGTGTGTGTGTGTGTGTGTGTGTGTGTGTGTGTGTGTGTGTGTGTGTGTGTGTGTGTGTGCCAGCCAACATCACTCATGTAAGAATTGACAGAGTGCTACTGAAATACATGACTTGCCATCTGACGCTTTAATGCTCAACCAGCCATTTTCTCAATGAGTCTTTTGTCATTTTTGAAAAAAATGCACACATGTGCATGGATATGCACATATGTGGGGTTAGGGCTAACCCTAACCCTAGGGTTAGTATACAATACAAAAAATGTATTGAATTTACCACTGCCTACCACATTCAGTTACCCCTCAAAGATGCACCATCCAGAATATGTACCTCAAGAGCTGGAGTGTGACAAGAACATTGTAAGCATCAACCATTTTTGCTGATCAAACTGACTGATGGTGAGACTGCAAGAGGTGAGTGACTGCAATTGACCCCAACATAAGAATTTGGATCTTTTAGCCCCTTACATAAGGAGGGTTTTTATTTATATATAAATAATTATATAATTAAATACTTAAATAAATGAATAAATATCTAAATATATAATTAAATGCTTAAATAAGTATATAATTTAATGCTTAATAAATACACAATTCTATAATATGCATAAATAAATTATGTAATGTAATGCTTATTTGTGTATTTTTATATATATATATATATTATCACATTTATACTTATAATTTACTTGTAAATTATAAGTTATACTTATGTTTAATTTACCAATTAAACTTATAATTTAATTCAGTGACATGTATTGGATACCTGTCACTACCCTGAAAGGATAACTAAATCTGGTATGTGTTGTATCTGTGAATGTGTACTCTGTTGTTTTTCAAACTCCTGCGCTACTTTCTCGCCGTAACTGTCTGGGAGTCTCTGTGCCTCACGGAGATCCTGATCCCAGCTGGTCCCGAGAAGGCCGGGTCAGCTTGCCTTTTTGTTATCACCTTGATGTTTCTAAACACCAGTGAAGCCCCCGAGAGTAGCTCCGGGAGAATGATTGTACATGCCACGTGGATGCTCTTGTTTCGGTCTGCAGAATAAATCTTTGTATACTTGTATTTAAAGATTACGATTCAGAGTGGTGTTTTCCGGAGTGGTCGAGTTCATCTCAATAATTAGGGTGGAGTGAACGTTTAAATTCCACAACATGTCAGACTGATTAAGTGATCACTCCATTATATTTTGTGTCTGGAAAATTAAAAGCCCCAAGTTCTCCCCCTAAATATATTAGACTGAAACAATGCAAACATTTCAATGTAAATTTCAATGCAGACTGGAAGCCACATTTGTTAAACTTGCCGCTCATGTAATAATGTATCCCCTTACAGATTTATTTAACTTGTCTCTGTCTACCT
>OOFB01006219.1:19789-35598 GCA_900323305.1 Trachyrincus murrayi
TTCAAGATGTCAAATCAAATTGTGAACGTTCTGCTCCACTCTGGACTCGGGTCTCGTTCTTTTTGTGACAAAGTGCCTTTTCAGAGGCACTTTGACGTCACGGCGAAGTGGCTGTATGCTAACGCCACGAGTGTATGCTAACGCCTGTGTGTGTGTGTGTGTGTGTGTGTGTGTGTGTGTGTGTGTGTGTGTGTGTGTGTGTGTGTGTGTGTGTGTGTGTGTGTGTGTAGCTCCGTCTGGGGAGCGGTTAATGTTGATGGCTGCGCCCGAGAGAGGGTTAAGCTTCTCAGACACACTCGGACCAGTTATGGAAAATGTGAATGGGAACAATAGCATTTATAAGCCTAGTTAGTCTTTCTTGGCCCAGTCGTTTTTTTTTATATTGATTGTGGAGAAGACTCGCCTGTGTTTGTGATTCGAGCTGCATTGATATCACAGGATTTCCTTTTGCACTTTGCTGTGTCGGTATAAATTCTCTGTGTTTGTTCACGTTCCCTCTGGGGGCTTGCGTAAACTTGTAGCAGCCTAATATTTTCAGCTTCTTTCAGTCTGGCCTTGGCTGGGCAGAATTGATTTCCACATATTTGCACAGCCTTACGTTGTTCAAAAAACTCCAATCAGATTAAAGTGTCGCTCTTGCGCTTTGCTCCTGCTGAATCCGGTTGGAAGTAAAGCAAAAACATCTTTGCCTCTGAGAAAAGTCTTCCTTGCAAATTTCTGTTAATCTTTTAACATCGTTATTCAGCCTATTTCGGATAAAACAGTTTTGCTTTGTCTATTTCTTGGTCAATTTCTACTGCGGCGCTCCTTGCTTCGTCATGAACTGAAACTCCCTCCCCTTAGCGCTAATCGCTCCCATCCTTTTTAAATGTTTGGGAGAGGCCAGACTGATCTGCAGAGAGAAACGGAATGTGAACTGGCGAGATCAGGCTGCTCTCACAAGGCCAAGTCTCCTTACATTTCGAATAATAACAATCATAACCTACTTTTTAAAATGTATTGTTCACAACCTCCAGCACAGGTAAAAATCTAAATACTGCAATCTTTTTCCATTGGACCTAATGTGTGTCTGCAGTGATGAGGAGCTTGAGGACTACAAGGCCCTGCTGTACTTGCCAATCGCCCCAGAGGTGGAGGACCCAGAGGAGAACCCGTTCGGACCCCCACCAGAAGCCTCTGGTCAAGTGACCCCAACAGAGGATGGCGTGGGGACGGGCGACAAGAAGCAGCGGCAGCCTTCAGCCGATGGAGGACCAGCTAAAAAAAAGGCCCGCACCACAACAATTGAACTACAGGGAGTGCCCAGTGACGGTAAGACAAGAAAGGAGGTTGACATCACCACTGCCAGATTTGAGTTTTCGTTACTCTATTAAGGAAATAAATCTGCTGCTTTCTATAGGCATTCTATTTCTTAGACTGTTGTCCAGTTGCATGAAGGCAAAATCTTGGATCCAACAGTCCTTATATGCTATAGCAGAACTTCTGGGGGGAGACTGCACAGAGCCTGGGCCGGAAAACAAAAACTGAAAGGGGCTGGATTGTGGCATAGTTCCGGGTTTGCTACGGAGATATTCTACCGAAGATAAACTCAATTGCGAGTGGCAAGCTTTCAGATGAGGATTTTAATAACTGTATTTCTGAAGTGGCCAGTGTTTATTTGAAACCTTTACAGACACTTGGTGAACATTGGTGTCCGGGCAGAATGTTTTGGCTTGTCTTACCACCAACTACGGGAAAAGTTTGCTAGTGCTAGCCGAGTTTGTGTTCGCTGTTGGCCAATTACACGCCTACAGATCCCTGCCCCCAGCAACATGATTGGTTGAAACAAATATAAAGCAAAAGAAAGTGAAACTCCTCGTTCACCCAGATTTGAGGAAGTCTGCTATCAGACTTTAGATTCATCTGAAGTCTGGTTTGTGAGGCCAACCACTTTATCAGACGCTCACAAAAAATAAATAAAGATAAACCCAATTGGTAATTTTTTGCTACACGGTTTTGTCTATATATGTACATAGTGACATGAGTCGAGTGACTTTACATTTACATTACAGCCATTTGTCTTAACCTCCATTCTGTTGCACTGTTGTTGTCTTTTTCCCTCTTAGAGGTGCACCCCCTGTTAGGCGTGAAGGGTGACGGCAAGTCGAAGAAAAAGACAGCAGGACGGCCAAAAGGCTCCAAAGGTAAAGAAAAAGACTTCCCCTTCAGGCCCAAGACTTACCGGGGTGACCGGCCCGTCTTCTCCACCGAAGCTCAGACTAGTACAGGGGCTGGAGGAGGAGCAGGAGGGGTGAAGGGCAGATTGGAAGGAGGCCTGGCCACAGGTAAGGATGCTACTGCCCACAGTGAGTCCCAGAGCTAGTCCCGCTTGAGTACCTTTGAGCAAATGACTCTCCAATAATATCAGCCCATATACAATTATATCAGCCCATAGACAATAATAGCCATATACAGCCCATATACTATATATATATATATATATATATATATATATATATATATATATATATATATATATATATATAATAGCCTGTATACAATAATATCAGCACATATAGCAACTCTATTGTTTGCTCATTGCTGACATATTCAATAAAAAAACATTGCCAAAATAATGAGAAAGCCCTAGAATTACATCAGCATTGTCCTTGAATTCTGAGTAACCAGTGACAACAGTCACCGTTACTTGCAATTAATGAGTAATTGATTGTAAGGCTAATGTACTTACTACATACTTACTACGTACTTACTACATACTTTTCATACTTGCACACGTGGAATAGTAAATAATAAGATTATGGCTGTATAATTCTACCATTCTCTATTTCTAAATTTGTCAATCATTTGGAGAGTACATTTTCGATGGTTGCTGCATATATTATTATTATACTTTTGTGGCTAGTTTGTCTATTTCCTGCTTGGCCTTTGATCCTCCTTCTCCTGCCTCGCTCCTCCTTGGGTTTGTGATGGTTTTTATTATTATTATTATTATTATTATTGTTCTCTCTGTGTTTGTGCAGGCTTGGCTATGTTTGTTATGATTTTAAAGTCGTGTGTGTGTGTGATTTTGTAAGCTTGAGCTTTAGCTTTGTAGATTTGTTGTGACCCTCTGTGCTTTCATTATTAAAGCAAAGCTTGCTAAAAACAATGCTGGCCCATATACAAATATATCTATTACAAATTTTCACGTAATCGTTGCCCGTAAGAATTTGTGTCTGTTGCTGGTAAACTTAAACGTAACACTTTATTTTACATTGCAAGTTATTTGTTAATTACTTTTATCTTTTTTCTCAAAATGAAGAAGTAGTAGAGTGGTATTATGGCAGCAATAAGTGTTGTGTAATTAACCAGGATTTACCCAGTACCAATAGTGGTAGTTAATAAGAAAATGCTTGTGCATGTTTATGAATATTTACTGGGTATTTTTGACACAAATCGTACCTTTTGTGATTTACACAGGTTACTGTGTAATTAATGCACATTTGCAGCACTTTTTGATCGGTCTGTATTTCATATGTTCTAGCTTGTGAGTTTAGTTCTTGGCAGGTAATTAATAGTCTAATAAAGTGTTGCCGCTTCAAATTAAATGAAAGAAATTTTTTTTTAACATAGACTCGAGTGGGAAAATGTATTGATGGGTAGCATGTTAATTTAACTGAGTTTATTTTTTATTTTACTTTGCAGGGAGTCTGGTTTCACAGTCATACAAACAACATGATATTGGAGGTATGGACTGATCTTTGCACCAAAAGATCTGGAAAAACTACTGGCTGAAACGTAGAGCTCCTCTCGATGTTTAGCCTTCATATCCCTGAAACACATCTTTACATCTATGAAAAACGGGGAAAAAAAGAAAATGTAAATAAATTTAGGAAAAGTAATTTTACATTTGCTCTTTCTGTGTAGCTCTGTATACGATCTCTTAATCTCTTTTATTGAAAAGATTATTTGACCAGCCATTGTCCTTTAGGGGAAATGTCAGTTTTTTTTATATATATATATATTAAAGCTGTGATAATTATTTTGCTTTGGTGTGTAGTTTTGTTTATTCAAGCTCAAAATCCACATAAACACGGGTATTCTACTATATTTGTATATTTTTTAGGCGAAGTACCATCAGGAAACATTAGAAACATGACGATTGTGTTTTCACACCCAATTCCAAAATGTGGGGCAAGCTCCTCCTAAGGTTTGGTTTTTGGACTGTATATGTCTAAGTCAGTATGCACAGACCATCAGTTAACCAATATGGTTCTTCAAGCCCTGGCCAACGATGCTGATTTTAAAGGGTAATGAAATCCAACCAGTTAACATCTGGCAGTGGAAGGTGTCCAGATTGTAAAATATTTGGCAAAATATTAGTTTTTAGCATATCTAGCATTAGCTTTGGGCAAGTGTTAGCATTGCGGCTATCGATCCTTTTGATGCTACCTCAATTACGTTTAGCACAGAAGCACCCAAGCACCCTTGGGTGCCCCCGAAGAGGGCAGACAAGGCAGGCGCACCTTGTGTGGAGTGAGCTCTAACACCCAAAGGTGGGCTCAGGCCCATACACTATTTCTCAAAAGCTGTCCACTTAGCCAGGTACAAGTGGATGTAGCTGGTGAACGAGGAGATGGACTGTCCACCAGTCCCTTCAGTCTGCTCTATGTGATGCTTGGGTCCAACACAGTCCTAGTGGGAACTCTGCCTTTCTTCTTCCATAGAGCTTGGTCTGCATTTTATCTGTGCAATACAAGTATCTTGTGTCAAAAAATAAAGGTCCATACCAGGCTTCTTTTGTTACTGTATACAGTGGTCCTTCACAGTGCAGTCGTCGTTCTGTCTGTTGCCGAAGCTGCGCTACAGTGGAAGCTGAGCTACATTGGAAGCTGAGCTACAGTGGAAGCTAAGCTACATTGGAAGCTGCTGTGGATGCAGACGTCATGAGTACATTACGAGATGATGGTCAGAACACGAGGTGCAATGTGCACTATGGGTGTTAATCTCTCCAAATAATCCAACACGTGATGGTAGAATTATTTTTTAAACCTCTTTATTAGATCAACTGCGACATAATCCAAAATATTTTAAAATATACTTGATGTATTCTGGCTTGGAAAGTGTGCTTCATATTTTCTTGGTGTTTGTGTGGAAAGGAGGGTGTTTGTATCAAGTGTGTGTGTGTGTGTGTGGTCACCACAGCGCTTTGTGTGTATTATCTTACATCGGCCCATGGTGCATTGCATCCAATGCCAACGGTAATGATGGCATAGCGCATAAGGTCATTAGTATTGGAAAGCAAACTATTCAAATATTTACATCAAACTACTAAGAATGGTGGTGAAACATGGAGCATTAGTATTACAAAGGACTAATCTCACAATGGTACGCTACATATATATGTGCTCTACATATAGCTTGCATTTAACTGCGATAAACCAACATAATTCATTCTATTAACCTATAAAGGAGCATCCAAAAAAACACTATTTAGATCTCTTTCCCAACTTTCTGGACAATAAAAAAAATAAAATGTGTACTTGATACAATGACACCAGTAAAGTGAAAAACAAACGATATATAGTTCACACTTTAAAACAAAGTTGTATAGCTTTTTTTTTTTTTTACATAGCTTTTTTTTTAACTTTCAGAAAAAAAAGTATAACTTGCTCAGTTAGAATTGCTAAATAAAAAACAACACAGGTAATCATTACATCTAAAGTCACAACTGGGGTCCTTTTGGCAATTCCATAAAAATGTTACACTATTTAAAATAAGGTGATATGCAAAATATCTAGTTATGAGAAACCTGCATATCTACATGATTTTTTCTCTTACTAGTTTTTCTAAGTTTGATCATGAGTCTTTTATTTCAGTAAACTGATTTGTATTACTGTATAAGATGGAAACCTGACTTCAAGGTAGAATACTTGGTGTAAGGAGTTAAGAACTATTTTGAGGTATTATTGCACATCCCAAACGACTCGTCTGAAAGCAAATGTGCAGGCCTTTTAGAATGTAAACAAGCCCATCATTTGAGATTATGCCAACATGAGGATAGGCAGAGTCCAGTCATGTAGAAGTTTTGTAAACACCCTACAGATTGTAGGGTCAAAAGAGCCTGGCTCATGGTATAAAGAAAGTAAACGTAATGAATAAGCAGCATAGGTCTTGTAATTACAACACCAACTTTAGCATTATTTTGATTGTAGACTGTTTCAATAAAACCTGCATCCTATAATTTTTATCACACTTTTTAACTTTGTTCTTCCTAGCATATGCACCAAAAACCTCATCAGTACATGAAGATATATAGCTAGGTCAATTAGGCTACTTGGCATTGCTCTTAAGAATCCAATTTCAAAATTTGAAGAATTTATGGATTCATTTTTATTTACTAATAGTCGTCAAACTTGTGAAATATATGTAGAATAAACCATACAACATCAAGTGGTACAATACCCTAACATACGAGACTTTCATTAGAAATTAGGGTAGACCCTTATTGATTTGTTATAATTAATAGTGTCATACTAACGGTGTTATACAGATCATAATCAAAATGTTGAACACACATTCACTCCCACAGAGATGCTAGGACAAACTGTCGGGTCAAACGGTAGTGACTGTCAGTAGGTTGCTGGGACAGACTATGCTTTCCCTGCTGTCCAATCGGGTTCCATGAGTCAACAGCTCCTCTACCGTCGTCCAGTCATCCAACAGTTTCCTGTTCCGAAGATGATTCAACTTCCTCTGGCTTAGTTCAAGGACAGTGTTGTATTGCCCCTCCACAAACAGCTGGTCTTCATCACATACTTGCTTCTCTGTATTCCCATCCTCCGCCATTGTCCCTCCCCTATGGTTCACTCCATCTCTCATTGTCCCTCCCCTGTGGTTCACTCCATCTCTCATTGCTGCTCCCCTTGCCCGCTGTTGCTGCTGTCTTTGCTCACGGGCAATAAGCAGATGTTCCCTTCTCTCTGTGCGGCTCCAATAGCGGCCCTGGAGCATTTCTGTATTGGTCTCCTCATCTGTGCTCATGCCGCCACGCTCGTCTGCAAGCCGTGAAGCCCTGTTCCTCAGTAACTGGTTTCTTGATACTCGAGTGTTTTGGTTTGCGTTGGGACTGTGGGCTGAGTGTGGATGGGTATTGGTTATACAGATTGTATTTGTGTTGGGAACATGGGTTGAGTGTGGATGGGTATTGGGTATACAGATTGTATTTGTGTTGGGAACGTGGGTTGAGTGTGGATGGGTATTGGGTATACAGATTGTATTTGTGTTGGGAACGTGGGTTGAGTGTGGATGGGTATTGGGTATACAGATTGTATTTGTGTTGGGAACGTGGGTTGAGTGTGGATGGGTATTGGGTGTAGAGATTGTATTTGGCTTTTCATTGTCCGCCCATTGAGGCATTGATCCAGGCCCAGGGTTAGTGTGCAATTCAAGGGTGCTGTAGAGACCTCCACCACACCCACTACCCTGAGACAGACGACTAGCTGGCTTAGGCCACGTTTCATTGATGTCCACTGGCTGGGGAGGCAGACTAAGGGTGTGAAAACAGTGTGGGTCACTCTTGCTGTCTCTAACAGACTCCCATTTTCTCTCTTCATCCTTGATCCTGACTATCTGCAGATGCAGATCTGTGACCTTTTCTATGTCATTCTGCAGGTTTGTTTCTCGCTTGCTTGCTCTCCTGATCGCTCTCTCTTCTTCGGGGACTACTTGCTCCGTTTTAATGCTTCTTTCACGCAATTGCGGCCAATCATGGTGGGGTAACTGGTTGTTATAGCAGGGGCTATGGGCAATGGTTCCCTGTTGATGACTCAGAGTTGTGGGATGGGGATGGTGATGGGGAGATAAAGCTAGACTGCCGTGGTTTAACATCAATACACTTGGAGGTATTTCCCTTTGCTCTGGGTCCCTGGGTTTCACTATATCCCCACAATTGTGAGGTGCTGCTGCAGAGTAGGAGGGTGAGGCTGGGTGGCTTGCCCGGCGGCGGTACTCATGGGGTGGGGGCCGATAGTGCAGGGTCCGACTTCTCCTCAAAATCCCAACTGAGTTTGAGGCCTGATGCTGTTTTCTGAACGCCATAGGCCTGTGGTGGCTAGAAGGGGTACTACACGTGGAGAGAATTGGCATCCCCATCGAAGTGTGGCCGTGTGATGGGTTGAAGAGGGCCCCGCTGCTGGAACTATGGCGATTCAAACAGGGCTGATCCTCTTTGCGAAATTGGACTGATGATACCCTAGGAACACAAAACAAGTTAAGGATATCCTTTATGTACTAGGTAAACTAAGCTGTGTCACTGTCATTCATTAGCTCAGGCTCTTTTATGTTGTGATTGTTACCTGAAGAGACCACAGGGTGAAAGGCCCATGTCTGGATCACTGCTGTGCAGTACACCTGGCTGGGGGTTTGGGTGCAGTGGCTGCATGGTCAATGCTTCAGGAATTGCCTCCAGCAGTTCTCGGTGACTCTTGGGACAGCTGTCGCGTCGCTCACGCTTCTCACACGGCTCTACTTGGTGGTGAAGCCTAGCGTTGTAGAGGCGCATCCGCTTCTCAAGCAGCCTTTGGAAGCGCCTGAACTCACCAGTGCTCACACTACAGAAGCCAGAGTCACTGAGCTCTGAAGAGATGTAGGACTCCGAAGATGGAGAGCCACGACCAAAGCCATGTGCCCCACATCCAGCTGGGACAAGGCCCCTGCTGTATGGATGGCAGTCATCGAGGCCTCCCTCCTCAGTCTCTAGCCCAGAGAGATCCCCTTGGTGAATGGAACCATCTGTCCAGCCAAGGCCACTGTCTAGCTCATGGTGTAGGGGAAGATAGCCATGGGGGTTCTCAGCCATGATGTTGTCATCCTCTATCTGCTATTAGAATAGTAGTCATTAATAAAGTTACATTTTGAACATGAAAATGATCTGGAAGCCAGGTACACACACACACACACACACACACACACACACACACACACACACACACACACACACACACACACACACACACACACACACACACACACACACACACACACACACACACACAGATACCTGGTTGTGGAAGTTGCTGGGCTCTCCAAGGTTGTTGCAACACCCTAACAAGCAGCTTGAGCCACTTTGGTCTCTATTAGTCAAGTCCTTATCCTAAAATAAATCCATAAGAGGAAAATAAATTGAGGAAAAAGCGAGAAAAGTAGAAATACATAATTTAAAGCTGCATTACTCAATATTTAAAGTGCCAGTGTACCAGAAATCGTCTTTTTTGTTTTAAACGTGTTGGTATATCTTCCATGATCTAAAATAATACCGTAATTCAGAGAAACGTTTTTGCCAGTCTCCGCCAACCAGTTTGTGAACGTTCTAGCTCAACAAGCTGTTTTCATGACGGAGGCACTTCGACGACGAAGGGACACGTCAAAGATGATTTTCTGTCACACCGTTTGAGACAAAGTTTTCTGACACACCTGGTAGCCAACATGCCCCATGTCAATTGTGTCCTGTGGGGTAGTTGGAATGTACTCATACATTCCCTCTTCACGATGATCTTGTGGGACCAGGAGATGTCTCCAATGATGTCTGTGTAAAAGAGGGGAAAATAGAAGGTAAGAAATAACTTTACCAAGGATCAAATAGTAACGATCTGCAGGATAATACATAGAAATGACAGAATTAGAAAAATGAATGAAATAGGGATGTAAATAGCTAGGATGTGTTGTGTGTATTTACTGACTTAAGGTTTACCTGGCTTGGGAGTTGTTGCTAACCCTGGACATGGATTCTGAGGCAGTCAGCCGCGATGTATGGAGGGGCAAGCTGAGGTTTTGCAGGCTGAGAGGGAGGGTCTCCCATGACCTGTCGCCATGTGTGTTGCCATTCTGTCGAAAATGCCTCTGTGGCTTAATCTGCATCGTGATTGGCTGCTCATAGGCTGCCAAAATGCGCAGCGCATCTTGTTTGCTAAGCTGGGACATCTGCCTCCCACTCACCTGCGACAGAGAGGGAGAGGCTGGAAGGATAATGATGTCATCACACTTTTTGAGTCATTATTTATGTTAAAGGTTTTTTATGTTAAAGTCCAAATATGTACAACGCCAATGTTGCATCAAGTAACATGACTGAGGAGACTAGACTGGAAGGATGAGAGAGAGAGCGAGAGAGAGCAGTGACTGCACAGTGCTGAAAACACAAAATGGCACCTGTATGAAGGAGCATCAATGGAAGGCTAAGTGGATAAGGCGAATGTAAAAGTCAATGTTCAGGCAACTGCGTTAGCCTGTGTGGGGTTGTTAAAAGGAGATAGTAGGAAATGTCAGTAGTTCATATCGTCTGTGCTATAATGAATACATGTTATGTAACGGTTATTATCATCCCGCCAACGATGCGCAGTCCCCCCACTCCACTCACTCATGAATGTCTATTTTGAGTTATTAAATATGCTGTATCTGTTTGATACTTTTCCACCTATAGGCTTACATACGTCACAGTGGGATTCGTACAAGATGTCTCCCTGTAATTGACACCCAGGCATGATGATGATTGCCTATGGGGTCTCGCACACAAAATACCACATTTGAAGCATGTAGGCCCACTGGGCATTGGTAGCACAAAAACACACTCACCCCCGCTTCGCCACCGATCCACGGTCCAGAAAAACGACAGCCCATCATTACAGATGATCTCTCTTCTGCTAGCTTCCAGTGTCCTTTCAATGAATGGACAATATTCGGCAAGATGTGTGTGAGACAGAGTGCTGTTGATAAAGGTGTATCCAATGCCTTTAAAGATCTGAATATATGTCCATCTGGATCTCCTATAATGAATTTCGCATTTACACCATACTATTTTCCGCTGTTTGCGATTCCCTCCTTCACGTCATTCTCAGATTAGATTTCCCTCACCCCTTTCCTCATACGCCCCCCCCCCAACCCCCCGCCCTTCTAGGATGGAGCTCCAGAATTTGCGATGCGTTGCTATCGCATCACAAATCCGACGTTCTCAGATTTTTCCACATAAGCCTACATGATCTGAAACTGTCCGTTTTTAGTGAATTTGTGTGAAACTCAGGGGTGATGACAAGCCGTTCCAATGAATCCATGACTAAATTACAAATTGGAATCTATCTATCTATCTATCTATCTATCTATCTATCTATCTATCTATATATATATCTAGATATAGATATAGATATAGATATAGATAGATAGATAGATGTATATAGGTTGATATGCAACAGAGGCACACACATCAGCTACTGTCACCATAACAACAACAACAACAACAACAACAACAACAGCCTACGAGATATAGAACTGTACATAACATCACCCCCCCCCCCTGAGAACAGAAACACAAATCTAAGCTGAACTCGAGCTGAGAGGAGACTATAAAGCGTTGTCCCCAAAACATCAACATTAATCTTGAAGCTGAACCCAAACTAAGAAGTCAATAACAAAATTGCCCTGCAAACAGGAAAAGTCTCACAGGCTATGTATGAAACTTTGTAACTTAGTCCTTGGGCCGGACTGGGACAATAATTCAGGCTGGGAATTTAACTCAAACCCAGGCCACCCTGTAGGCCTACGCGAAGAACAGATCAATAATATTACAACCTATTTATCAACGTGTTTTCCTTCAATTTGTATAACCAATGATAAACTGCTCACGCTACAAAAAGGGCAACAGTGATAGGCCTATGACAAAGTTTTAAAGGCTCAACAGACACCAGAGCAAATACAAGCACACTACATTCACCCTTGTCCATAAAAGAAAAAATGTTGCCTGTGGAGTTATGCAAGTAACAGCAGAAAAATTTACCTCAATAAACACCAGATACTGTTCAGTTATCTGTGGCTGTACTATTACTGTATATATTTAATATATAATGAAGCCAATACAAAACAACAATACATTTTAGCTGTAGTTTATTAAAACATACACAAAACAAAATAAATAATAAATAAACCAAAATGTAAACAATATTGTTAACATTAACATCTATAAAATACAAATACACCAGTACAGCTCAGCAAGCAAATAAATATTAATCTATTAAGGACATCAAGTAAACATATAAACTTATTAATTCAACATATAATACAATAACAAAAATAACATCTTATTTGAACTATAGTACTAAATAACTGTTGGCATCTTTTAAACATCTACAGTGACATATTTACAACCAAAATAAACCACGTCTAAGTAAAAATAATTGAACAAGTAATAAAATAAGTATCCTTATTGTGCGTGTGTGTGTTCTGTTGGCACCTATTAAACATCACACGGTAGCATTAGTCTTATCAATAAGTGGACTGGATTGGATTGAGTTGTTGTAGAACTCTTGGTTGCATTCATAACAGCAACCTTCTGTTGGCCATGTCCCAAAAAATGTCTATGATGTCACTGTAATTGATTGGAACATCCTTCTCGATTGCCAATAAAAGAAGCTCTGACAACCTCTCCTCTTTGCAAAGGCTGCAACGTTTGATTTTCACCAGCTTATAGTTTTGAGAAAGAACGTTCCACAGTTGCTGTGGACACCGGAAGTGTGCCATATGTCTTAAGCAGCTCAGCTCAGACATGTCAGGGAAAACCAGATGTGCATCTTTGACCACTGAAAGCAAAGATGTCACATTGACTGGTGGGGGGCACGAGTATGAGGTATGAAAGTATGGAATGCCATTTGAGTCAATATTAAATAAATAAATATATATAATTATGAAATAAATAAATATGGCTATGAAATAAATCCTGAAATAGATAAATGAGGCAATAAATATCTAAATAAATGTCAATATAAATATCTAAATAAAATAAATAGGTAAATAAATAAGTTTTTCAAAGGACTACTTTTATTTATTTCAGGGGACTTTTATTTCATAATTCCACATGTATTTATTTCAGGGGACTTTTATTTCATAATGTCACATTTATTTCCCAGCTCTTTTTATTTCCATTTCTTATATGCAAATGAATGGCCATGGTTATAATGATGTACTCCATGCACACTGCTCTGCACAGTTTTGCATTTCTCCTTTTGCACCTGTTGAGAAGAATTGTAGGTGTCCAGTACTCTATGTGGTGAAATGACATACAGCAACAATTTGATTTAAAAAAAAAACCCAGCTAGATTTAAATTGATCAATCATGCACTCGTCACATGTCTTTTAAGCAGCTGGTGAGGACAAGAGGACAAAAATGACTGTTTTAAACCAGTTTCCCTTTGTTTAATGATTTGATTAATAATTACCGCCACTACACATACATAGAGAAAAACATTATTATAAAAATAATGATTTGATGAATAATTACCACCACTGCACATAGAGTAAAAAAATATTATAAAATGCATCAATTTAATGTGATGAACTGTCATTTGCAAAAATATTTGCAAATTTATATGTTTTGATCTGTCAATACTTAGTTATACTCCTCTTTCTTTATGCAAATTCTGCGTTTTACTCTTAATTCTATATGCGTTTTAAATGCTCATTGAACATCATATCTTATTCTGATGAAAGCCAGAATGCCCTCGGAGGGTCATACACCTTTAATAAAGAAAGGGGCGTAACTTTAATTGGGCGTAACTTGAAGGGGGCGTAACTTGTAGTCTTGCAGGCTGCAGACGGATTATTTTGCTGGGCAGCGCTGTGCCGGTGACATGCCTCACACTCAAGCACAGTAGGTGGCGGTGTATGCACTTTAAAAGTGGGATTAAAAATCCCTAAAGAAGAAGAACGATCGCTACTAGCTTCTACCATCCTCTCTACCATAGCAACGCGAATAACAAAAATGGCGACGCCTGTTGTATGGATGAAGTCCATATTACTGCTTCTATCAAACGTTGCCGCCTCAATCGATGGGAATTCCACAAGTTACAACTCCAGTGTCGAGTTGTACCAAGAAGGGAATTTTACAGAAGAACTTGTCAATTCATCAACGACACAATACGAGTTTTCTGATATAACTCAAACCACACCAGAATATCCAGTCACCAATGTTTCGCCAAATGTTTTGTCTACTGAACCTCTACCGCTGTCTGGGCGACTTCCTACTGGTGTCCAAGAAGGTATATAAGTATATACATTTTAATTTACCTTGTTTTAAATGATAGTAGTTTTGGGATGGTGCTGGTGTAAAGTATTCGCAGTCGTATACTATTTATACGGACCGATCTCCCTTTATTCTCTCCGATGTCTCTGCTGCCTATAGTGATGAATTGCTTAGCCGTAACAAGTTCTTAACGATTGCATTAAAAATGGCTTAAAAACAAATTGAACGTGCTTTGCCTAAATCGCTAAAGTAGGCCTACCTCAATGTGCATTTGCAAGTTTGTATACAGTAGACCTAAGTGGTGTTTTGTTACTACATCTCTCGTCATCCGAACATTATGGCATGTTTATGTCACCTGAAATGTCTTGTTAGTATCCAGGTTGTGTCCGTGTGATGAACAGAGCAACGTGTGCGACATCAACTGCTGTTGTGACCAGGAGTGTGGCGAGGAGGTGGCTCTGTTCACCAGTTGCTCAATAAACAGCATCAGGCAAGTTAGTAATTTATCACAGGTTACGGAAAGCACTGGTGGTACCTCACCATTTCGGACCACCTGGCTAACTCAATATCAACATAGTAACTTAATCAAGCTGAAACACTCCTTATCAATCAGTAACCTCAAATCATCCAGAGACTTGAATGATTAATACTTTATTACTGCAACAGCATCCTGTTTGGTTCAACTAACAAAACACTCAATGAACTTAAATATGCCCAAAAGTCCGCTGCCCGCCTACAATCAACCGGCGAAGAGACCGCATCACCCCTGTCCTCCATGACCTCCACTGGCTCCCAGTGGAGTTCATTTCAAAATACTGCTCATCACCAACAAAGCCCTAAACAATGTGGCCCTCCTCCAAGCAAACACCCTGTCCTGGATTTGTAGCGCTTTGATTTGGAGAAAAGGCAGAGGTGTCCCGTTATTTAACATTTTACCACAGCATTGTTAAATACTTGATCCTGAGGGTCATTAATGTTCCGAGGGTCATTAATGTTCCAAGGGTGTGCATTATTTTTCAAGGGGATACCTCTGCGTTTTAACAGTTCCGAATCAACGCGCTACAAATCCAACATTAACAACAACGATAAAATACAACTATCGACCAGATGTTTCCATGACAAGCAAAAACAATATGCTCAAGAATATTTTAATTTCAGCTGATTGAGTCGATAAAAAAACTGTAACCTCGGCCGCATCACCACCCCCGTCGTACATTGTTTTCCAATAACGGGACACCCCGTCGTGGGGGTTTATTCCTTACATATTACACACCCATGGAATGTTATTGACCAATCAGGATCAAGTATTTTACAATGCTGTCGTTGTATTCCAACTAAGCTTACTCTGTAATTCTCTTATGCTGTAAAAATAAAGTCTGGCCCTGTCTTTTCCCATATACCAATATCTTTCTGTCTTTACAGTGGTAATGAGCAGCTATGTCACCGGGACGTAGTGCACTATTCTTTAGGCAAAACTGGAGAGGGCTTCTCCACGCAGGATACTTTTATCCAGAAGTCTGTTAATGCTGACATCTTCTGTATTCAGTCCCAGAACTGTAAGTATACAAAACCATCTTTAATCGTGTGTGTGTGTGTGTGTGTGTGTGTGTGTGTGTGTGTGTGTGTGTGTGTGTGTGTGTGTGTGTGTGTGTGTGTGTGTGTGTGTGTGTGTGTGTGTGTGTGTGTGCGCGCTAAGGACACATACTTTGAAGCAAAGGCAAAAAACCCTAACTAGGATATTACTTCCTTACTTACAGGGTTTTTGCAA
>OOFB01006235.1:9065-22491 GCA_900323305.1 Trachyrincus murrayi
TGGGGTGCTGCTGTGGCCGTGATGTGCGTTGAATCCGTGTGACAGGCCTCCAATAGGAGAGAGAGAGAGAGAGAGAGAGATCAAACAGTGGTGAAACAGGATACAGGTTACAAACAGGAAAGGGGTTTCTGCGTGTAAGGGTTGTCAATTCAGATGCGGCATTGAAATACCGATGTAGCTTAGCTCATCCTGCGATACTGAGGAGGGCACTAGCGGAGGACACGTATCCTGTTGCTTGTCGTTTTCATCTTAAAAAGAAAAACGATCATAGAAAGATCACGTTTCTCCCGTTGAATCAGAAAATAATCGTAGCCCTGAGAAAAGTTTTACTACAGAAATGAAGGATAGGATTCCATGAAAGACGGATACAAAATCTTAATCTATTTCCTGGTTTGCTCTCTTTATAATTGTATACTGCCATGCCACCGCTTTTCATATTTGCTTTGCGGTGTCCTTTCCCACTGTAGGCCCCAATATGGTTTCCTACATCAATACAAGGAACGGCTTGTCCTGAAGTGGGGCAGGCTTAGAGAACTCATTCTACCACGTTTCTTTCAACCAATTACCAACCAAGTATCAGACAGGTGACATTTACCAAAACAGCACAATTATGATTCCATCAGTTAAGACCTCAAACAATGTTTTTATTATCATGTGTATCGTGTGTACAAACTCCACCCTTCTGGCATCCTACGACGCACAAGCCAAGCATGACGTTACGTTTTCTAAAACTCTCTTGGATCGAGTTCTGACGGGGAGATAATGAACCCTGTGGCTCCTCTCATCTTCTTCACTCCCTGAACGAAGACCTTTGGCTGAACAACAGCCATAGCTGTGGCCTGTGGTCAACACACATCTATCTTATTAACAAGCATGAGCAGTGATTGGTGGGAGGGGTGTAACACCATCATTTTCAATGAGTAATGTCCAAAGCCCCTGCAGTTCTGTCTCTGTAGAATATTATGAAGCTAATGGCCTGCAGTAGGGCCAGCCTACTTGTTTTGACAGAAAGAGGTCCACCACAGCACTGGGTCTTTGTGTGTGGATTCCACCAAGCCTAACTCTTCATGACAGGGCCAGCAGTGAGTGAATGAGTGTGTGTGTGTGTGTGTGTGTGTGTGTGTTGCTGGATGTGCAACGTGCAGGGCAGGCTTGCCTAATGTGGGAGGGAAACAGTGGATCCAAAATGGCCTCTTGCCAGCATCAGTGTTCCCTTCCTGGAGAATTAGACTGTCAATCTGTGCTAATTCCCTCGGACACAGTCCCGTTTTGAAACTCCGGTCAGGTTTAAAGTAGAGAGATGGTCTCTCTGTCTCCCTCCCCCCCCCCCTCTCTCCCTCCCTCCCTCCCTCCCCCCCCTCTCTCTCTCTCTCAGCTGTTTTCTAAGAACTGGAGGGTGGTTGTCGCTGTTGGAGATGGACGATGTTAAGACCAGACCACATGACAACAGCTGGACAGAGGAGCCTTTGGACAAATAAAGGCTACATTTCGTGTGTGTGTGTGTGTGTTTGTGTAGAACTTGGATTCAAAAGGAAGCCCACCCAGTCAGGTTTGATTCACAGACAAATGTCTGCGTGGCCCAGGAGTTGTTTAGCTCATCTGCCCTTTATATCCCTCCGCCGAGGTTTGGCCCTGCTCTAGCAGAACTTGGGGAGACAGACACGGGCCCCTACTCCACCTCCGCCACCTCCACCTCCACCCCCACCCTGGCCCTGGCCCTGGCACCCTGCTCTTCTTCCAAACTGCTGTTGACATTCTATTAAAGCGCCAGCGGCCATTTGCATTCATGCGGTGCCAGCTCATATATCTGAGGGCGCTGTTGCCCGGTCCAATTCAAACAAACCTAACCACATCACTTACAGTGTTCCTGTATGTGTGTGCACTGGGAGACATAAGCTTGCTGTATCTGTGCAAATTTACACTCCATTTGTGGCAGTATGCAATGTGTTCTCAACACATTACGGGCCGGGAGCTGAAACACACACACACACACACACACACACACACACACACACACACACACACACACACACACACACACACACACACACACACACACACACACACACACACACACACACACACACACACACACACACACACACACACATCATAGCTTCAGGGCAACAGTGTTTGTGTGATTAAAGTCTGAAGCACACGCTTAGCATACACTAAATAATGTTTTTGAATTTTCACGTTCAAAGTAGACCTATAGAAAAATAGTCGTATACAAAAGGTTGTGCTGAAATTCACGTTCCGTGTGCTTCGGGCTTAA
This sequence comes from Trachyrincus murrayi, assembly GCA_900323305.1. Lineage (NCBI taxonomy): Eukaryota > Metazoa > Chordata > Actinopteri > Gadiformes > Macrouridae > Trachyrincus > Trachyrincus murrayi. Next base: position 11,341 of record OOFB01006235.1, read on the forward strand.
CATGCAGAAGATCAATAATAATATTTATCATAATAATAATAAAATAAAACTCACATTGCCGAGCGGTTACATAATCTCTTTATTAAGTTGAACGAAAAAAAACTAAATACGTGTCAATGTTGGAGTAAAACAAATGAAAGCGGTAATGGTTTGATACACAAACAAAGGAAGTGGTGAGTAAGAGTTCACTCAGGGACACAGGACATGAGGATCCTCTTCAGGGGTCTTCTCTGAGACCAGGGGCCGGTGTCCTACTCACTGCAGTTCAACACGGAGGAGTTATTTCCCTGTTCCCGTGACCCACGGGTTTGTGTTGTAGTTCAAACAAAACAGCGGTCGGAAAAAATACTAACAGTCGTAAAACGTGACCGGCTATGGTTTTTCATCTGAATTCTTATAGCAGTGATTAAGACGCTGATATATTTATCAGGCAGGCCAGCGGGTACGTGGATACATACACATGCATACTACATGTACATACATGTATACTGTACGTGTATACAGTACACACACACATCCACACACACCCAGTACAGAGTGCACAGCTGGCGCCTCAGTTCAGTCTGAGACTGGAGTTATGAAGCAGTGAGACAACAGGGAGTCAAGCAGCATAGAGTGAGAGAGCAGACAGACAGATGTACAGATAGCCTGATAGCCCCGACAAACAGTCTGATCAGACAGACAGACAGACAGACTGAAAGGCCGACAGACATTCAGATCAGAGAGACGGACATGCAGAACGGCTGAAAGGCGGAGCTAGAGCAGACGTACATACATATTGCTGGGAGGTGGACTTTTCCTATTTGAGTTTGTAAATAAATGTGTGTAAGGGGGGGGGGGCTTTAGGCCCGGTACAGCAGGATGCTCTCGGCGGAGTTCTGGCCCAGCAGGGCGGCGTACTGCTCCACCTGCCCCTGGTCGCTGGAGACCTTTCGCTGGCGGCAGTAGGCGGCGTAGGGCATGACCGTGCGCTTGTACAGCACCATGGCCCGAGTCACGTCCCTCAGGGCCCGCGCGTCTCCTGGACGGGTGGAGGGAGGGAGGGGGGATGGAGAGGGGGAGGGAGAGAGAGAGAGAGACAAACAGACACCGTATAAAGTTTAATTAACCCTTCAGCTAATATGCAATGTCTTTGTAGTCCAATATTTTCCCCTGAATGATTAGTTGGAAAAGATACATGTTTACATATTTCTATAATAATATTCAGATCATAATTATATTCATGTAATATAATAACGTCATTATGCCAGCCACCTTATGCCTTAACGTTCTGCAGAATGAGCATGAAAGATATAGCTGTTCTCGCCTCCCTCGGTGCCTGACAGACACACAGAAGTGCACAACTCTGCTATTTAGCGTGTCTTGTTTACAGGGCTCTGCTCCGGGGCCCAAACACACCATCTTTACTGGGGCCCGTTGCTATAAACGCCACCAGGTTAAAGACAGATTGAAAACACTGCCACTCTATAACTGAGCGCTTCAGCATCTGAGAACAGTCCTCTGGAGATTTGACTGGAAAATGTTGTGGTGGGGGGGGGGAAAAAAAGCACACACAACTGTGGGTTGAAAACCATCACCGTGTGAGTGGCTGTACCTAAATGCCCAGAGTGGACAGCTGGTGTCAGAGAAGAAAAGAATCGAACAGAGAATAAAAACCGAATCAAACTTAATTCACTTCTACTGCCTGCTGGCTTTTTTTTTTTCCACTTTTACTGTAGGGGTGCAGGAAAACAACCATGGTTACCGCCTCCTCGCCTCCTTACTGCACTGTAAATCACACACACACACACACACACACACACACACACACACACACACACACACACACACACACACACACACACACACACACACACACATACAAGCACATGTAGACCAACCTGTGTAAACACCCACACACCCACGCAGACATACACATACACACACACACACACACACACACACACACACACACACACAAAAACCCAAGAAACAAGACACACACACACAAACTGCTCCATTTAAAAGTGAGCGTTGCATCTAAAGCAGAGCTCCTGAGCAGCAGCTGCTGGAGGCCCCCTGGTGACGCACGGGTCCAACAGAAGGGAGGTAGACGGGTGTAGAAACACATCCCAGGGCCTCCCAGCTCATCTCCACCGCTTACACACCCAGGCGGCGCCCAGCTGAGCTCCCAGGTGGTCAGGGGGTGGGTGTGTGTGTGAGTCTGCGTTTGTGTGATACGTGTGTGTGTGTGAGAGAGAGAGAGAGAGAGAGAGAGAGAGAGAGAGAGAGAGAGAGAGAGAGAGAGAGAGAGTGTGTATATGTGTGTGTATATGTGTGTATGCATGCGTGTGTGCGTGTGTGCGTGTGTATGCGTGTGCATAGTATAGGCCCATGCTTGCAGCCATGTGCCTTCGGTTCATACATTTGCTAAATTCTTCACATAGCCACCAAGGCACCACCTACCGGTCTAGTCCCTGTGGACCAGATGGGGCCGGGCGCCGCAGACAGAACAAGGAGAGTCAGGCAACACGTGGATTGGACACATTTTTGCTACCGTTGTGTGTTGGGGCGTAGCCATCCACATGTCTTTTTAGTTAAGGTCTGACATGGATCTGCAGTACATTGGCACCGTCTGGGTGAAAGCTATTGAGAACGGAACAACAACTTGTTAAGGTGATATTAGTATTGGGTCAAACGCATGTGCCCAGTGACCTTAAGGGAATTCAGAGACAGAACAACAAGGACCAAGGAGGAAAACCGAAGGGGAAAGAGTGGGTCAATTCCCACTCAGGACAGTATTCATTGTATCTGTAGCATTTAGTTCAGCGGTTATTTCCAGGAAATCAAGGTCTCGGAACAAGCCCTGCGGATACTTTTCTCTCCCACTCGTCTATGGAGATTTTCATGTTTTCACGTTCTTTTTAGGGATTACGAGCTTCATGTGTTGAATAACATATTGAATTCACCTATCGCTGATGCCTTTACTGATGAATACTTTTCCTTGCCTAACCAAAACAGTCAGGATCGCTTACACCAGAATACATTTGAAAATGGCAAAACTCAGCAATATGCTGAACTTCTGTGGATCCATGTGCCTTAATGAGCCTTGAATAAGTCAACAGAAAGCAAGCAGGAAACAGGAATAAACATAACTTATATGTGATCATAATTTATTCCGCAGTGTTTCATTGTTATTTATTGTTTTTAATGCACTGTCAAAGCACTTTGAGATTGTCCCTGACAATGAAAGGTGCTATATAAATAAAATGCATTATAATAATAATAATAATAATAATAAAAATAAATAAATAATAATTATTATTATTATTATATTATGTGTGCCCAGTGTTTATCTGAATGAGACAGTTCCACCTATCCTATCAGGTTTAAGGACACTGTTTAGTGACAGTGGACAGCAGAACTTCTTGGCTTCATGACTAATGAGCATTACTGTAACACTGGAGAATTCACAGGTCTCCCTCTATCTCTCTCTCTCTCTCTACAGACAATCCAAACATCCGCTCCTCGCATAAACACTGAAATATTCTCTTCATTTCCATCCATCCATCCATCCATCTATCTATCATTCACCCCTCTATCATCTATCTGATCCTCCAGTCCTCCCACTGGGCTCTGAGCGGCTACAGACCTCCCTCCCATGAAAAGACCCAGCGGATGTCCCGTGACATCTCGCTCCAAGGTCGTGGCTCGCCGGGGGTTCAGGGTTCAGAGGTCAGGGGGAGAGAGAGAGAGAGAAGGGGGGGGGGGGCAAGATTAAAAAGGGGTCCACCCTAGGACACCCCGCCACGTTCCCGCTCCATGCCTCATCCATCTCCGGCCTTTCACGTCACTTTCCCCACACCAGAGGCCGGTCAATGACAGGCCACGAGGTCAGCGTTCGCTACAAGCTCCACTTCCTCTGACCCAATGGCGGAGCAGCCGACGGAGGGCCGTGGCATGAAAGGAAGAGGGCGCCGGGCCAGTGTCGGGAGCAGTGACATGCACCCTTTAGGACCCGAGGAGGAGTTTAACCCCATTTGTGGGAAAGTCCTCTGGTAAGACACTGACCCCCGAACTTCCGATTCCACAGCTTAAGAGTGCAATGTAAGCACACTTTACAAGGGGCGTGCGAGGGACAAGTAAAAAGAGGACTTTTGACTGGCTTGTCGGGGGCATCCGTGAGTGTGGCGATGTTTAGATACGAGTACTAGAATAGATAGATAGATAGATAGATAGATAGATCACCCTAATATGTTTACTTCCTGCTTCATCCTCCAAATTGTAAAATAGTTTCCAAAAAATATAAATACTGCATTCATAGAGCCGGTGACACCATCAAAAGCAACATGTTTGGACTTCAGCTGAGCGGGGCCATCCATCTAAGGGCCGGTCCCTTCCCTCCCTGTCAGCAGGGGCGAGCGAGACATATGGACGGACAGACAGCCAGACTGATAAACAGAGGGAAAGTGAGCCAGAGCGGTGCAGGGTGGGCATATGGAGGGCCAGGCAGGGGGCTGAGGGCTGTCAGACTGGGGCTTGTAAAGATAGAGGGGCCCTTCTCTCCCAACGTCGCCTCACTCTCTGTACCCAAACGCTTGGCACCCCTGAGACTGGCTTTAGAACCCAGGCAGACACACGCACACACACACACACACACACAGAGAGACACACAGACACACACGCACAGACACACACACTGAAGCAGAGATTGGTGCCACACACTTACTATTTGCGTATCTGTGAGAGATAAAAAAGACATTGTTAAAAAGTACTGTAAGCACAATGTGTGTGTGTGTGTGTGTGTGTGTGTGCACTGGGAATGTTTAAGTCTGTGTTGGCGCCTGCTTCAGGCACTTAAGGTTCAGGGGGTGAGTCGTGTCACACACTTTTTTACAAGTGTTTATCCTGCTGAGAGGGCAATGCCCCAACTCTCCGCCAGGCAAACACAGATTACAACTAAGTGCTAAAGTGTGTGGGAGAGACGGCGTGTATGTGCCGTACACTATGAGTGTGTGTGCGTGCGTGTGTGAGTGAGGTCATGGCGGGTGGCCCACGACGTGTGAGCGCTGGGCTGGCGATGGATGCGTTGCGTGCGTGCGCTGGTGGGGGTCGTGTAAACCTTAGATTAGCGCTCTCCTCGCACCTCATTAGCTCAGCTTGGTGACCCAGTTCACCAACAGGCCGAACACCCAGGACCCGAACGCCGGCATCCCCCCTCCCTCTCGGACCCAAGGCTGAGGGCCCGGCACCATTCCAGCCTCACCTCCCAGGGAGCATCCTAAGCTGTTCCCTTCATAGGCTTCCTTCATTTTCCCTGTCAATTCTTTTAGAATTTTTTTTTGACGTGAACCAAAAATGACGTGATCGCGGTCCTAGCGCACGGCTCAAATGTTTGAGAACCACTGGGTCAGGGGATGCTGGTAAACTGTCCGTTAAACACGGGCCTGTAGACCACTTTGCAGTCTGTAACTGCTACATGTATAAGTGCTACTGACTAGCCAAATACATCGTATTTGACTTGGCCGGACGAGGCAGGGGGGGAGAATGTTCAGCTACCTGGCTCTATCGCGGTGGAATACTGCGCTAAACGCTGTGCTGCTACTAGCTGAATGTTCAGCTATCTGGCCGTCACGGTGCAAACGTGTGCAGAACTCATCACAGATCAGCGGCGCGGCATGTAGTGATGGCCCACACAGGTCCATGCTTCACGCCAGCGCCACGCTGTCAGAACCCAACGCTAACTCATGAAGAAGTGGTAACAGTGGTACGACCCTGTCATAGTTGGACCGGCACACATGCTGGCCTCAGTGGTGGGACTTGCCGCTCGTCTACTGGTGACATAGAAGTAAATCGACCCGGTGACTGACCGACCAATCGACTGCGACAGCTTATTTTGGGCTGCGGGCCCACTACCCCCCCCCCCCCCTTCCCCCTCTCCCGATTCAAAAACAAAAAACTTGGCTTGGGTCTTGGGAGCCAATGATCATGTTAGGTTAGCTCGCTGCAATGTGCTGGCATGGGACAGCATTAGCCTCAGACACTGACCCACTCGGTCCAAAGTCAACAGGCTGGAGTCACTGCACGGGCTGCAGACACACACACACACACACACACACACACACACACACACACACACACACACACACACACACACACACACACAATTCTCAATCTGAGATCACAATTTTGTGCCTACTTAGGTAATAGTGCTGTGACTGACAGGGAAAGGTCAGACCTACACGTATCCAAGCCAATAATGGCCATGTTTTAAATAACCAGCCTACTAATTGTCATTGAATATTCTTTGGTGTGATGCACTCACTTGCAGTTCAACTGGTGAGTCATCGAAATGATGTCAGGGAATTGAAAAAACAGGCATTATTAAATGTGTTCTGAGGGTAAAAGTTTGCTCTCAATGTTTCCTAGGGTGAGAAAAAAGAGAGCATCTGTGCTGTATATTTACTCTCTCTCTCTCTCTCTCTCTCTCTCTCTCTCTCTCTCTCTCTCTCTCTCTCTCGCTCTCTCCTCCTAACTCTCTTTCACCCACCTCTCTTTCACAGTACTGAATACTTGCTTCTCACTTCCATTTTTGCTTCCTCCCCCCGGTAGAACTATTTATGTCACAACACCGGGCCTCATTTCTTCCTTTCTCTTTTCTCCACTCCCATCACACTCTCTCACACCACACCTCCATCTTTTGTTTACCCCCCCCCCCCCCCCCCCCCCCCAACTCCTCCCCCTTCCACCCACCCACCCCCATCACTTAGCGCCTCTCTAATCTACTCAGAAATCTGAAATTCCGGTCTCTTCACGGCCTGCTACCCCTTCTTACTGTCAATCAGAAAATCTGTTTTTATTTTTATTTTTACTTTAAGGCACTGCATTGACACACACACACACACACACACACACACAAACCTACCTCCTGTCCATTGTGTGTGTGTATTGATGCAGACTGATGAGAAAGTGTAAACAAGGAGATGGCCACCTCCACCAACCTGACTGCTCAGGTTCCAGCACAGACACAAACATGTGTGTGTGAGCTTACATAGGTGTACACACACACACGCACACACGCACACGCACACACACACACACAACATAATCCTGTATATATCCTTTCCTGACTTTCCTACCAAATCTATAGTACCAGAGAGTCCTATAATGTTTACACTGAGTGCAGATTAGATGCAGTCAACCCGTGAATCAAACTTTTTCCAAGCCTTTTAAATGTACACTTAACCACACTCCTCTCCTCTATCCATCTGGCTCTCTCTCCACCTCTCTGGTTCTCCCTCTCTCTCTCTCTCTCTCTCTCTCTCTCTCTAGTACAGGCGTCTTCTGGTCTAACCCGTGCATGTTGCCATGCGCATCATGTAATCAGTCATCCTCTGACAACGTGGTCCTTTCATAAGGACAGCCATTGACTTCTGCTCTGACCGTACTGCAGAGGAAGAGACCACATCATCATCATCATCATCATAGAGATCATCATGGAGATCAGATACACCTGGTCTAAGATCCACGACTAAATCCTACCGTGTTGGAAGCCAGCCCAGACATTTACACACCCACACACACACACACACACACACACACAGACAGACAGACAGACAGACAGACAGACAGACAGACAGACAGACAGACAGACAGACAGACACACACACACACACAGACACACAGACACACAGACACACACACACATGCACCAGTCGACCCAGAACAGTTCAGAACATCTAACTGCACCGTCAGCCAACAGTCGAAGAGAATGGGGATTGAATGTAAATGTAGGGTAACGGACTGGAGAAAGAAGGACACGATACTGTAGGAAGACACACTGTGATCTCCACGAGCAGATCGGATGAGCTCTGCACATCATGCAGGGGCGTACCTGCGTCGGGGTCCTGGTTGAAGCGGGCATAGCGGGCGTTCTCAAGACGTGCGATGCATCGCTCTATGGGCACCCAGGCGAAGGTCTCCGGGCACAGCAGGTCTGAAGGCAGGTACTGCCCCTGGGGGAGGAGAGAGAGGCAGGTTATGACTTATTAACTGATCTTCACACCGTGTGAAAGACATGCGGAAAAGTCGGACCATTGACATCATCGGTCCGGGCCTTGCGTTCTCCATTGGTCTGATTTGGAAAAAAAATTGTCGTATTGTCTTATATTATATTATATTATTGAAAACATATTAACGGATCCCATTTCTGGAAACAAGAAGTGGAAAACGGGAAGGTTGAGACACTGACATTGAGAGTTTGAAAATGTTCAACTTTTTTCAACCTTTTTTCCGTTCTGTTATTGATTTGTCTGGATGTTAGGACGCGATTGTCCCTCATATTAATACATATTTCTAGTTTGATTCAGTGGATGTATGAATTAACATCTCTGCTAGAAAAATATAAAAAGTAGAAGAGAGCACCAAAAAGAACCAAATGGGTGCGAGGAAGTTTATTATCAGAACCCTGCGTTCTATCACACGGCCCCAAACAAAGAGAAAACGGGGCCCTGATAAGACTGTAAACAAGCAGGCGCCTCAAACAGGCCTGCTGCACTATCTCAGCACACACACACTGACACACGACACACACACACACACACCCCCAGCTCAGCACTGCACTAAACCACGGAACAAATCCGGCAGTATCCTTCTGAAAATATCCTCCTCCACTCAGTTGAGGTCAGAAACAGCAGGGTAATAATTATCAGGCATTATCTGTCATTTAAATCACACACGTCAAGTAAGGGAACACTGTTATGATATTGTTATTACAGAACAAAAAAAATTAGAAAAGGGGATGTCATATAATCCCCTAAACCTTGAAATGCCTCTAATATAAAATGGAACATATAAACAGGCACATTATACATTAAAAAATAAACGCAGACCAACATCCCTGAGCGTGCAGGCCGCAGAGAGCAGATCTGTCAGGGTGTATGGAAAGTATGCGGGCTGTTTTCACAAGCACACCACTGCCAGGGGAACACAGCAGCCTGGCGCTGAAACATGCACAACAGTGGAACCACAGGGGTTGAGTGAAAAGTTGGGGGTCAACGATAGAAGTCCAGCACACCCAAATCCCCTACACATGACCACAAGGTGCAGGACAGAAAAAAAAGGCCCGGCTGCACAAGGGGTCAGCAGGCTGCAGACATGGGGCTTTTCCGCCTAGGAATGGAGGGTCTTGCGAACACATGCTGGAGCCCTTTAAGTGCTGCCGTCAAAAGATGGGTGCGTGGAAAGAATGCCTATGGCTCCATAGCGCCAACAGACAAATGCTGACCCCCCCCCACCACCCCTCACTCCACAACGTTCTCGATGCATTATGCCCGGGATTCCACAGGCAATAAAGCCTTGTCTACACAAGTCTTTATGACCTGCTCATCTCATAAGTCGCAAGCCACAGATACGGGTACCACCTCCAGGGCTCGACATTTCTCAGTGTCCCGCAACTGTCCCGAATTCTACTTTCAACTGTCCCTACACTTGTCCCAAAGTTCAAAATCCCCCTCATCCGTGAACTGCCATTCGCTGCACTATTTTACACTTGGATTAAAAAGTGAAACTCCATCATAATGTAATCCTCTATAGGATATTTTGGCGAAAGGACGAAGCATAAGCTCGTCTTCACCAGGCTGTATGAGGTTGAGGGTTGAATCCATCTGTGGGACATCCTTAAACGGGACATCCTTAATTTCGAGCCCTGACCACGTCACCCCCAATTTCTGCAGGGTCCATCAGCGCTGGGCAGGGAGAATGACAAGGAAGGGACAGAGAGAACACGCAGGAACAAGCGTGTGTCCCTATGTACACCATAACGAGAACCGCTCCTGCGTGAGCGGTTCGCCCGGGTATAATAGCGTGTTTCTAGAGGTTTCCCGCCTTCCTGAGATTTTTGCAGGGCAATAAAGGACATTCTTGGGGAGTCTGTGTCACTTTGGGAGAGTGACAGATCAGCCATTTCCCTTTGGCCTGTGACACGCAAGAGAGCGGGCGAGAGCGAGAGCGGGCGAGAGACAGCCGCAGAGCGTGACACCCATACAACCACAATGAGAGACTCGAGCAGGTCAGAGCAAGGCCACAAATCCACAAGCCTCCCCAAGGACGACAAAAGAGACGCGCAGAATTGAAAGTATGTGAGGACGCGTCTTTTAGCGGTCTGGAAGAGAAGAGAGCTGAGAAAAAGCGAGAGAAAGAAATGGAGACAGAAAGCTGGCCCCTATCTGTCCCTCCCTCTGCCCCAAGGCCCAGTAATTCACAGCAGCAGTCTCTTCAGCCTGTATGGTTCCTGTTTGCTTCCGTTCGCCGGCGTTATTAGCCTCTGCATCAGCGCGGGCTGCTCCCTGATCAACAGGGAAACCAATGATTGTTTCCTGAAACACTGAGCCCAGAGAGGGCTATTGCAGCCCTTTGTCTAAATTACTAGCAGTGACACAGTCTCTCCTTATAAACCACTGCCACTGGACTGACTGGTAGAAGCTAGAAGGTAAGGTAATGAGGACCCGGGAAATGAGCACACAGCGAGGGGGTTCTGCCTGGACAGGAAGCAGTCCGGCGCAAAGACGCAATGTACATGTTTGTGTGCGTGCACTTGTGTATGATCTGCGTCAGGGTACAGACACGGGTGTATTGAGCTGCCCATTCACAAAGTTAAAGCAGAGCCAGGCTCTATACATAAATGATATTCAGTTTCATGAAGTGAAAAACAAAGAAAGACAGAAAGAAAGAACAAACTCAAGAGAGAATAACTTCAGCGGCAGGGCTCTGCTGCCGTCCGTGCGCAGGGGGAGAGATGGGGGAGGGATGGAATGGAGGCAGAAAGAGAGGGAAAAGACCAGGAGAGACGTGACAATCAGACACAGATGAGCACAAGGGCGGTATTTAACGTGACAGGCCCGGGACACTGTGATGGAAGTGATAGGCGCCGTGGTGAGTGCCAGCTCAGTCAAGAGGCTCTGTGCCAATAGAGAGAGAGAGAGAGAGAGAGAGAGAGAGAGAGAGAGAGAGAGAGAGAGAGAGAGACGGGGTTGATACGGGGAGCTGGAAACCACAGAGAGCAGAGGAAGGAGCCATGCTGACAAAGAGCGAGATGGAGATGGGAGGAGGACGGACGAGGAGCGAAGCAAAGAGCTGTGTTCAATCAAAAGTTTAGAGACATTGGTGAGGGGG
>OOFB01006239.1:0-22808 GCA_900323305.1 Trachyrincus murrayi
TCTCTCTTCTCTTTTCTCCCCCCCCCCCTCTCTTTCTCCCTCACTCTTCCCTCCATCTCTCTCCCTCTCTCTCTCTCACTTTATTTCTCAGCATTGCCCACCACTCTCCTCGCACGACAGTCTGTCTATGTCTCTCGCCCATTCTCCTGCTTCTCCCTGATGTTTGCCTTAATCAGTACACACAAGTCCATTAAGGGTCGCCCCAACACCTTGCCATGCGTGTGCACTTATTACCGGAACCTACCGGGTGTTGGAGTAAACCTTGTTGTCAGTTTATGACTTCATAATGATATAACGATGTAACTCCGGTAATATTATCATGTTTATTTGTATTGTTATATTTAGTTAGGCACAAATGTATATGTTTTCAGCCGGCGCTTTTACCCAGAGCGACTTACTCAGCCGATGCTACGTTTGTGAAAGTTCTGTGTGAAGCACTATATGTAATTGCATGTAAGACGTTAAGAAATGTTCACACAGGAGGTAGGCAGTGTTCTGCTATTATAACCTCGTCTCTTCTGCGATGTGAACACGCTTTTACTTTCTTAACGTTTCCATTATTCGTAGGCAAGGGGGAGGTGGGGGGGGTATATATGAGGAGTCGGGGAGGGTGGGGCGAGCGTTATTTTTCAACGTGAATTATCTGTGCTACTGATGCGTGCTCGAGTTTGCCGGGGCTCATTTTGAAAATTCTATTTTGCAGCTTAAACACTATCTGAGTGTAATGGCGACAGGGATATTACGCACTGCCAAATTAAAACAATCCATAACACTGATTAAAAGCAGCGGTCTGAGCAAGCGCATACACACACACACACACACACTTTTGCGGTTCAGTAATAGATACTGACATCTTCATTGTAATTTTAAAAAAGCATGGCAATGCCAAAAAATAAATAAATAAGTAAGGAAAAACAACACAGAGCATCAGGCAATATATGAGTTTTGCCCCAATCACATAAAAACACAAAGAGTTGGTCTATCATCAAACATGGGTTTATATTCAATTTGTTTATTTTTTACTACATGGTTATTTATTTTGTTTCTATTTCTTTATGTGATTGTGGGTCAACTGATGCGTCAAGATTTGATTCTCTATCATGGGAGCACTTAGAGAACGGCCATCAATAAAAGCCCCGCCCCCTCAGACATGGTGACATCATCACACAAACGGGCCTGTTAGGAAATTAGCCGACAAGGTTAAAAAGACTCTTTCATTTTTTGTGATTTACTTCAGCTGTCATACTTATATTGTGAACCAGGATCGTTCCTACATAAAAACCTAACAAGGTTAGGTTTTTATATTAGTTTGTACAAATTCCATCATAGACTAGCCTCAATTTGGGCCAGATATAGTGTAGAGGCTAGGCTGTTCGACTCCCAGCCAATAGGTACTGGGTTCGATCCCTGTGTCCACAGCCTACCTGCTCCTTAATGACATGTATCATTACAATTCACTGGAAGTGGCTTTGCATAAAAGCATCTGCGAAAATGACTAAATAGTTGGCAATATTCATCAGCAAGGGATTCAATCAATCTAAATATCCATTAACCAAATACCAAAAACACAATCAAAAGACTGACTGGTTAGACTCACTTCAGCTGGGCTTTTATTAAACACGGTGCATATTAATATGCATCCTGTTTTATTATTAACACATTTGTCCACATCAACAAAACCCCGGTGGCTTGAGAGAAGAAATGACTAGCGAACACGGACCATTGGTCAGCTATGTGACGACGACGACAAAAAAGGAAAAAGACGAGTGCCCTCTCGCTCTCTCTCTCGATCTGCTGACGTTGACACATTTCCGGTCCACGGGGATCAGTTCAAATTCAGACGGATACGTTATTGATATAATTTATGGTATAATTTATGGGGCTTGGCCGGCATTCGGTGAGATGTGGAGACGGTTAGTGTTTATGTTAGACACGGAAGAAATGCATGCACGCATATTAAAAAACAGCGAGTGACTTCATGAATTGAGTGATCTGGGATCGACTAATACACCCAAAATAAATAACGTTAACACACACATGCACATGCACACACAAACACACACACATAAACACATAAACACATGTAGACACGCATACATATGTGGTCACGCACACACACATGTACACACATAAACACATGTAGACACGCATACATATGTGCACACACACACACACACACGTGCAAACGCACGTAGACATACACAAACACACACACATGCATGCACACATACATGTGCGTGCAATGATGACGTATGCTCCCCCCCCCCCCATGTATGTACTCACGTGCATGCACTCACATACTTCCATCCATACATAAATACACAGAATTCACTTCCACACTTAAAACACCATTTCCATATTGATATTCAGTTTAATAGAGCAAGAAGGCGAAGAGCACAATCTCCACCCACATTACCCACGCTGCCTCCATAGAAAACTAATAACACACCTTTCACACGTCACTGAGTGTATAAGCACGTTTTACACCACCGTTGTTTCCACCCTCTGCCTCATAACGTCTCCATGGAGAGAGTACAGTGGTGCCTTTCCTTAATGTAGTTTCCTATCTGAATAAAGGGAACGCAGCCTTCATTTAGCCTGGCCTTTGTTCAACGCACCCCGCTACTGAGCTGTTTGTATCAGCCGTGTTGTGTGTTGTCTCTTGTCTATTTGTTTTCCTCTGTGTTGTTGTTGCTGTCTGTCTCTCTGTCGGTCTTTCTGTCTGTCTATCTATCTCGCGGTCTGTCTTTCTATCTGTCTGTCTATCTACATATCTATCTGTGTCTGTATGTCTATCTATATGTCTATGTATATATCTATCTATGCGTCTGTCCTCTGTCTGTCTGACTATCTATATATTTGTCTGTCCATCCGTCCTACTGCCAGTCAATTAGTCTATTTGTCTGTCTGTGTGTCTATCTCTGCCTGCCTGCCTGTCTCTCTCTCTCTCTCTCTCTCTCTGTATAGATATAGATATATATAGATATATATCCACATTGTTGTCCTGTCCATTTTAATTGTGCACAAATTATTCATTCACACTTTTGTATTTCGCTTTTCTCGCCCCCCCCAAAGAAACCCCACCCCCATCCCCTGTGTAACGGCGGGTTGCGGGTAGGTTGCCAAATAAATGAAGCGAACTGTTCTATTAGCAGAAGGACTTCATGAGAGTGACGCATTCCAAGTCTGGTTTAATGAGCCTGGACTAGTAGGGTTTCTGTTGTGTGTGTGTGTGTGTGTGTGTGTGTGTGTGTGTGTGTGATTGCGGCGTCTCGTTATGAGACAGCTGCACCTGTCTTTCATCTGCGTGGGTCCGTCTTGCGGGCGTTACTCTAACTCTCTCAGATTATCAGAAGAGACGTGACTGGAGACGCGGTGGGTGTCAGCCCGTCGCCGGGTTAGCGGTTCAGGGAGGACCAGTGATCAAGGTGCATTTGATCAGATGTCTTCCAACACACACACACATGCAAACACACATGCAGACACACATGCAGACACATGTAGGCACATGTGCACTCACAAACACACACATTAATGCACTCATAACCACACACACACACACACACACACACAGAAACATCACACACACACACACACCACTGTGCTCCCCACCACCCCACGAGTACAGTGCAGTTAAAAAAAAAAGTGAATGTGAGTTTGAGGCGAACGCATGGAGCTGTGATGTTAATTATGCAGGACTGATGCTCTCCGAGAGGTCACCGCATGTTTTTTTTCCGTGTTCCTGGAAAGCTTCGGCATCACTCCCATAGCTAGCAGGATCCCGCGCTGGCGCTTGTCATGTTCATAACGAACGCGACGCAAATCAAAGATGATTCCGATGGTAAGGGGTAGCAATTACCCACTGTCCCTGTTTTTTTGCCCCATTTTATTATTTCTTTGTCAAAGCCCTATAACTGCATATTAACGAGTGAAATCTGTCATTTCGCATCATCATCTCGAAGCATGACTAATTTCAACAGAGAATGTTCCGCAAACCACAAATGTAAACATTCTTACGTAATGTTACATGAAGATTCTCGAAGGAGCTCGCTGGTACTCTTATCCAAGATGCACAGACTTTATTGGTACCAATGTATGAATAAATCATGGCAGCCCATGGCTCGCAGAAGCCCAGCACTCTGGGGTACGAGAGGACTGGACGGCATTCCTTTCATATGGCAGTCGATCATCGCAAAAGATCGATGTAATCATTTCAGAAGGGCAAATTTAAATTGATCAGCAAGGCAGAGTATTTTTTTAAATAGTCTCAATGTCTCAATTGCTTGCCAATGGTTTTCTTGTAATCATGCAGATTTCATACAATTGTGTCAGAATATTTGAAGAGTTAAGTGTATGAAGACTGATGAAATAAATAACATTTCAAACAGTGGATCTTAACAAGCCAGAGATGTGATATGGATTGATAAGAAATAATATACGTCATTTTGGAGGATGCTTATATCAAAGGGTCTTATACAATACCCTGTGTGCAGACATTATTAGCATGCATACATTATGTGTATTATTTTGGCTGGATTGTGGCCAGACTACATGGATGTGAAGTAGCCAGATATGATAAGGTGTTTGGACAGGGAGACATAATTTAGAAACATGCTTAAATATAACCGCAGCCACAAGAGACCCACACATCACAGACATATTCAGGACAGACACTTCCAGGACACGCAAAGAAGATGTGGTCCCCCCCAAAAAAATAAATAAATAAAATATCAAAGCTTTTAAAAAATCACCCCCCCCCCGCCAAATGACAAGTGTAACCAGAGCATAGCTTAGCACGATGCAATTTCGATATTTTTTGTTCTCTCTCTCTCTCTCTCCACATGTACCAGTCACTAGGAGGATATAAACAGAGAGCCATGTTTTGAGCGCAGCCCTAGTGACAGTAATTGGGAAACCAACCACACAGTGACAGTAAAAGAAGAAAAATCCAACAAACACCTCTTACAGGTATATATGAAATGTGCCGTTAGCTTAGCAGTCCGAGGCTCATTTAAACGCAGAACCTTAAATATTCCATATTCCCCACGATGAAGAGATTGGAGATTTGACAACTCACGGCTTTCTAATAGGCCTTCAAGTCCAAGTAACACATTTTTGTTTTGTATGGAGGCATGTTTCCGGAGAAGTTGGTCTTTTCTCCAATCTACGGGGAAGGTTCGCTATAGTTAGCAAGTGAGTTATTGTGTATGCAGTCCCAATTCACCACGACAGAAAGAAAAAGATGGTAGACACTAGAGATCAAGTCATTATCTTATTGAAAAATAGCTCCCTCCTATGTTTCCAGTGTGTCTGACCTGTGTAACATTTTGGCAATAACTCCACAGCAAAAAACAACAACAAACAGCAACAGCATTTCCACTATCGAGAGCCTTCACCATACAGAGGTCAAAAAAAGTAATTTAACTTTTTTCTGCCAGGGCTCTCAAATAGTTCTTGTTGAACAGCTATTGCTAGTCTTCTGCCGGGGAACACTCTGTCCTAATAGCAACATAGATCCTCTCGCATGCTAGCGGCTATACTTAATATAAATTAAAATAACAAATTCCAGTCCCAGGCGCACCTGTTTTTTTTTTACTCTTTTTTTCCCGGTGTTAATTTATTGATGTACTACTCGTGTTGCAGAATACCTTCGACTTTTGAATACCAACTTCCGTTACCCGGTTAGACCCAATTAATCAATCTATGATGTGTAAATCCATCCATCTTCTCACCGCCACATAGGCGCTGTCAACTAAGTTAAACAGAGCGCAGTCTGAATAAAACAGTGCTGCTCAATGCCTGCGGGGATTGCTCTGCTTGACCTTGGATGATAACCTTTCCTTTTGGACGCAGAAGACATTAAAGCACGCTTGATATTTCAGTCACACGGTCCAAAGAAGTCTCGCACGCAACGTTTTAATAAAACAACGATACAACCCACACGCTGCATAGCCCGTACAGGAAAAAATAAGTGAAATTAATGATGTGTACATTGCCTTCTGCCACTCTAGATATGTTTGTTGGGGTCCTGGTTAGCCGCCGTCGCTAATGTATGTTGACGCGCTCTGCGACATATTCCAGAAGTGATCCATTTCGCACGAGTCCCTTGTGGTTATTGATTGAGTGGCTGATTAATGGCTGTTGGGCTTGGGCTGTGAGCTCATTAGCTCGCGGTGCTTGTAAAAAGCACATTTCCTCGACATGATGGTTTGGTGGTGGTGCGCTAATCACAGCCGTTTTATTGTATATTTTAGAGACTCTTAAACCCCACAACTATTGAAAGATATATATTGTATGTAACTAAAAAAGAAGACGCGAGTAGAGGATGCATGGCTCATGACAGAATTCATGAGGGGGTCCTAGATTTTGAGCCTTGGTGGATTCCGTAGTTTAGTTTGAGGCGGCCTCATCGTATAATGAATGCTTATCTGTCTTGTGGCGCTGCAGTGCTGGCGCGGTTGTGTCATTTCAGGCTGTCCATGCGATGATGATGCTGCCCACACAAACCTTCTATCTCATAGTACCACCTTCGACACCACCATCACCTCCAGGACTGCTAAATCACCACTAC
The DNA here is from genome assembly GCA_900323305.1 of Trachyrincus murrayi. Taxonomy (NCBI): domain Eukaryota; kingdom Metazoa; phylum Chordata; class Actinopteri; order Gadiformes; family Macrouridae; genus Trachyrincus; species Trachyrincus murrayi. The sequence continues at coordinate 6,572 of OOFB01006239.1, forward strand.
CATCACTTTTACCACCACCTTCGCCAATACCTTCACCTCAACCACCATTACCACCTCCTTCACCACACCATCACATGTGCCAATATCTCCACTGCCACCTCCACCACAATCACTACCTTCACCACCACCACACCACCACCACCTCTACTACCCCCTCCACCACCATCACAAGCAAACCACCATCTCCACCACCATCACCACAACCACCACCTCCACTTCCATCATCACAATCTCCATCTTGACTGCCCCCCATCATCACCTATACCATCACCACCATCACGATAGCCTATGTCAATGTATGCCAAAGAGGAGGAGTAACAGAAGTTTTTTTTGGTGGAGCTCAACGTTTAGGATTTGATTCACCATCACTGATTCAACATCTTTCATAGTTATGCTAACTCCAACCTCAACACAGTCTCTGCTCATCACTGTAAAGAAAGAGAGAGAGCTTGTGTGTGTTTGTGTGTGTGTGTGTGTGTGTGTGTCTCTAAGGCTACATACATAATCTGTCAATGAGTGTTGAGCATTTGCTCCAACAGCCAGAGCATAAGGATGGGAAAAGGGGGAGGAGGGGGGGAGGCGTTTGGCATGTAACGTGTGTGTGTCGGAGAGATGAGTGTCGGTTGTGTGTGCAGTGTGTGTGTGTGTGTGACCGTGTGCGTGTGTGTGTGTGTGTGTGTGTTGGGGGGGGGTCACTCTTTTATTTTTTTCTGTGCTGCCCACCTTGGCACGCAACCGGCTTGTCTTCAGATCCAGCCATGGACCGGGGGGCTGGCAGCGTCTCCAAGTGTCGAGGGCAGATAAGGCGGCCACCGGGACATTACGGATGCAGCCGTTAAGCAGCTGAGCAGCGGTTTGATGGAGGGGCCGGGGCTGAGGCCGGGCCGGGGCGGCGGTGGAGGAGGAGGAGGCCTTTGATAGAGGGGTGCCGACGCGACTGCTGACTGCCGGCGCCCGCAAGAATGATGCAGCTGCTGTGCGATCAAGGAAGAGCAGGTCGGCATGAGAAACCGACACAACACAACCACTCCACCAACCCCTGCCCCCCCCACCCCCCCCTACACACACACACACACACTCGGCACCTTTTTTCTACTGATTTTCATTTTCGAGTTAAACAAATTTCAAAAATGCAATTAAGTTGTGGAGTCCTTTACAAATGATAAACTTTTCCGTTTTTCGAATTCCCCGACATGTTTTGACATTTTCCGAGTGTGACATAGTGGTTTGTGTATAAACATTGACACACGCTAAACGTATTTATACATCAAATGTCAGTATCGGAGATGTATTTTGTTATCCCTTTCCCGCTCGGCCACGTATATTCCCTCAAGGCTTAGTGTCCAACCATTTTTATTCATTTCCTTTCTTTTTTTGCCTTTCAATGTTATTTTCACCTTCCCTGACACGCGGGCGATTCTCAAAGGATTTCCTGCATTTTCCAACAAGGATTTCCAGAATTTCAGCTGCCCTGCTTATCTGACAGTCACAGTGTCTGTCCCATCATGATTTTAACATTTAGTGTCCTCCTGCGTCTTCATGGCACAAGAAGCCCTGCCAGTTTCCATTGGTGCCAAGTACCAAATCCAGTGCTCGGAAGAGAAATCAGTCAATCTGGTTTGTTTTATCCACCCCCCATTCCCCTCATCCCCCTGTTCCTCTTGACCCTCGTGTGGCTAATGTAAAATATTGTATATATCATAGGATATATAGTCAAAGTCAACATCGGTACTGCCAGAATATTACTACGTAGTCATTTTACAAAGGCTTTTATTCAAAGCTACTTACAGTGAATTCAGATACATTAAAGTAGTAGGGGTTAGACAACTTGCTCAAGGGACAGGTATGCTGCAGACATGGGGGATCGAACCCAGAACCCTTCAGCGGGGAGTCAAACACCCCACTACACTCTATGCGTTGTCGTTGTGAAAGGGCATTCCACGGTGGATGCTAGGACCCAGCAGTGCTGGGCCTGCCCATGTGAGGTTATAAAAGGGGCAGGGCTAACTGGTATGGCCATTTTGAGCATTTCCTTCCCCTTTGGGTGACATGAGGTAGAATCTTCGTCACTTAAAGAAATGGATGTGTTTTATGAAATTATTTCGGTGTAATATTCCTGTATTGTTGTACTTTCTGTCTCATTCATCATGTCTCTTGCTCCACAGTGTTATACGACAAGGCAATGAGGGACTAAGCACATGGACCAATGTGAAATTGTACCTCAAACAATGTGACAAATATTTGAGGTACAGTTATATGTATGCAATATTGTTTTCCAATAACCATTGTTGTTGCTTGAATTGCAGATTCAGGTGCTGATTGTTGTCCACATATTTTATTACCATTAGAATACAAGTGATTTTGACTTTAATTTCTCTGCTCTAAGGGTGACCTCTGCATTTTCTCCTTGCAGTGGTTTGCAGTGACTTGCAGTGAGTTTGGTGTGTGGGCACAGGTTAAGGTAAGATTAGTGTTGTGTTGGTTGTAGTAATAGTAATAAGTAGTAACAACAACAAAAAATTTACCGAAAAGGAGTAGGCTTAAGCTTTAGCTTGTTATACCTACCCTATTTACATAAACATACTCTAATTAGCAATACTACTAGGTGTAGGCTATACAAAGACAAAACTAAACAGAAGCAAAACAAAAGTTCCAAATGTTTCATACACAATAATGATCATATCTCAGTTTTATATTTGTTTACTCCGTTGACAGATATACATCTAGTTTTTTTAATTTGTCCTTACCCTTGTTTTTGTAAACATACCTATTCCCCTAAGTTCATACAGGCTCTCTCTAATTTAAAAAAACAACCTCTGAATACGAAAATTATTTTGTGCTTTGTACATTATCTCATCAGTTTTAAGATCATCTAGATCACAACATTTTAAAGCATTCAAGTTATTAAATAGTGTATTGGTTGGTTCATAATCATCTGATCGATTTACAAATTGTATGGCTCTCTTCTGTAGCATGAAAATTGGGTTAGTGTTGGTTGTGTTTCCCCATACACACACAGTAGTTAATGTATGGAACTATGAGAGAACCATACAGTATATATAGTGAGTTCTCATTTAAGATATCTTTAGTTTTATATAATATTGCAATGGTTTTAGACATTTTGGTTTTTACATGATTTGTGTGTTTTCCAACATAATCTATGATCAATTATCACACAGAAATGTATTTTCATACTCTTTCTATTACAACATCATCAATCATAATTTTAACTTGATCACTTTCCACTGTATTCAGAAGCTGTTCCAAACTTTTCCCGGGGCAATATAAATTATTGTCATCAGCAAATAAAATATATTTAAAAAATGTAGACACTTATAAACTGTATAAACAGTTTAGGGCCTAGCACTGAACCTTGTGGAACCCCACAAGTAACCTTCAACTAATCAGATTCAACATTATTTATTTGTACATATTGATATCTATGAAGGTAACTTATTCGCCATGAGTATGCTATCCCTCTACCATAACACCATATCTCTCCAATTTATTCATTAATAATTCATGATAAATATTATCGAATGCTTTTTTTAATGTCTATAAACACCTCCACAGTATATTCCTTGTTCATTGCCCATTGCAGTAGATATATATTCTACCAGTTCCATCACTGCCATTGAGGTGAACCTATTTGCTCTAAAGACATATTGATGGTCACTCAAGCCTTTGCACAAATTATTTTTCAAAAATTTTTGAGAAGTGGCAAGCAGAGAAATTGGTCTATAATCGGAGAATAAATGTCTATCTCCACTTTTATAAATAGCAATGACTTTTGCTGTTTCATTTTGCTGTGAAATATACCTGTTTGAAAGGACTTATTGCAGGTATGTGTCAATGGTATATTCTGTAATATTTGCTAGCAACAGATCAATTTCAGTCCAATCAGTGGACTTTTTATTCTTACATTTTTTTGGGGAGTTTTTCCAAGTGTTTCCGTTTCATCAACACCCCTAAAAAAAATGGAGTTGGAGTTTTTATGAACAATATCCTCATGTCCACCATCCTTATACTGTATCTCAGCTCCACAATCTCCTTTCCTAAATTGTTTACAGAATAATCATAAAATTCATTGGCAATTTATTTTGTTTTATTTATAGTTATATTATCTTTTACAAAGTCATTTGGATTTTCTGCTTTTCCACTACCCTTTCGTGTTACTCCTATACTGCTTCAATAGTTTGTGCTAATGCTCCTTATTATTAGAGCTCATAATACTTATTAGTTCATTTTTATATTTCTTATTTGTTTTCTGCTTCTTTTGTTCCATGTTTTAAAGATCTCCTATGTAATACATTTTTCTTTTTACATCTGTTCTTTATCCCCATGACTTGTCCACGTATTTTTGCTTCCTTGTGAGTTTTCTTAATGAAGAGAGGGGTAGAGAGGAAGAGAGAAAAGGGTAGGTGAGGAAGAGAGGGGTAGAGAGGAAGAGAGAAAAGGGTCGGTGAGGAAGAGGGGGACTAGTTGCTGTGCTTGGTTGTCGGCACCAGAAATAGTAGTCGATTAAACGCTTTATTTTCTCTCTGAGAGAAACATAAATCGCGGAAGCACGCCATGCACTACTGATAGAAATATGCAGATAAGAATTAGACCATGCTTTTAATAGGCCTAATTAACCAACGTTAAACCAGGTGTAGTTTCCCAAAACATCTAATCATTAATTTAATGGTTTCATTTAATCTGGTTCACAATTCTCAACAGCGCTTTTCACCTGTCAGTAACTGCGGTAAGGTCAGGTGCGCTGCCGTTCGCGATCAGTTTGTCTTTTCATGACTTCATTTAAATAATTTAAATAACTGTTTTAATTAGATATAGAATAATAATAGTCAACTAGTCATTCACATAACGGCCGTTAACCGTCAGGGAAATTAGTTATCAGGAACATCCCTAGTAGAGAGGAAGAGATGGAGAAAGTGGGAGATTGTTCATATCTCAATTGTATAGGCTATCCTTATTTGCTTGGGAAGCCTACCTGCTCTACTTAATTAAAAAAAAGTTTTATCAACAAGTGCTGTTTTTTCATTATTTTGTACTGACCCACACACCCTAAAAAATATTCAAATGGAAAGTAACTTGTACTTTGAGTCATTTATTAACTTTTTAACTTTTACTTGTAGTTTTCTCAAATGGTAATATTCACTTTTATGAAAGTGAATCTAACCAATGCATCTAACCAATGTAAACCTCAGCGAGTGATGGGCAGATTTACCAACTCCCCTCCGGGCGATGCCATTAAGCTAAGGTAATATTGGACGTCCATAGGTGTACCGCAGCCACTGATTCGTTAAAAATAAACCACATGGGTGGGCGTGTATTTTTAGTGCGGGATGACAGGGCGCAGCTTGAGTCGTCACAGTAGCAGTGTCTGTTGTTATTCTGCTTGGTTTTATAATCACATTAAATAGGCTGTTGCTGTACATTTTATTAATGAAGACCATTGTCCTTTTGTGTCCATTTGTGTTTAACAAATGAATATTAAAATCACCACATACAATTTGCAATTTTTGTCATTCAATTTGTCAAACATACCAGCTAATTTATCCTTGAATGTATCATGGCAGGTTCCCGGTGTTCTATATACAAAGCTAATTATTATATTTTTCGATTTATTAACGACAATTTCAATGAAGAATAGAGAATTATTAAAGAATTATTATCCTCACTCCCCTCCTCTGCTATCATGTTTTTTTTAGGGGGGGGGCTTACTAGGTTGATGTTGTTATTGCTGAAATGCTGGCAGGTTCTCACTGTGTTCATGAAAGGGGACTGGATTTAGCACACATGGGTGGACCGTGACACTCGGCCGACTCGTGACACTCAATGGTGTAATGTCACTCAGTCAGCCCCGCTGTTGCGGTCCAGCCAAAAAGAACGGCTCTCACCAAGTACGATTCGGTTCCAGTAGTTCGTAAGAGCCTCAGAGCCGTTCAAAAGAACCTGATCGTTCAAAAGAATCTGATCGTTCGAAAGAACCTGATCGTTCAAAAGAATCGGATCATTCAAAAGAATCTGATCGTTCAAAATAACCTGATCGTTCAAAAGAATGGGATCGTTCAAAAGAATCGGATTGTTCGCGTATGACCCATAACTAATTAAAGGTGATGATATTGAACAGGTTGAAAATTCTCTTTGTGGTCTTTGATAACATTGTGTTTCACACCCCAGGCAAATGCAACAAAATTAAGAAAATAAAAAAGAATATTTGAATGTTTCTACCCAAATGATTTTATGGAAGTTTTATTGAATCGGTTTTAACCTTCTGCATTGTTGCCTGGTTCGCTAACATGAATATGTACAACAAAAGCAGATTTAATAGACTGTGGCAAGTAAGATCTCTGGGGTGAGTCAGGCCCAAATTACAACCAGCAACCAGCTGTCTTCTGTCTATCCTAACCTTTATTAAGCAGGTCCAGTGGAGCAATATTTTAAATAGAATAAACAAATTAATAAAACTGCTTGCAAAAGCACTTGAACTGCATCCATCGACTGCTGGGACGCAAGGGAAAATCTCTTGATGTGAAGAGGCATGTTTTAGGAAATTATTTCTGTGTAATATTCCTGTATCATTTTCTATTGTACTTATCGTGCTCTTTGTCCCTAGTGTTATGCAACAAGACAACGAGGCACCACCAAATAGCTCATGCATGGACCAATGCTAAATGGTACAATGGGTTTGAAGGGAACATAGTATGTATGCAATGACTATTGTAACTCGCTGTTGTTGCTTGTATTGCATAGGATAGGATTAAGCGGCGGTTATTGTCCACTTATTTTATGTACTTTTGGAATGGAAGTGATGAGTGTTCATTTGCTGTGCTCCAATTCTGTCCATTGAAGGGCCTTCAACTACGCCAGCCAGAGGGACGCACGAGAGCTCTTTTGCTGCACTTTGTCTTTGCAGTAGGGTTTGCAGTGAGTTTGGTGTGCGGCCACAGATAAACAGGTACGATTAGTGTGGTGTTGGCTTGTAGTGAATGCTTTCCCTCACTCCCCCCTCCCTTGCTATCACCACAGCTGTCTAGTCAGTCTGTCTTCCAAATGAATAAAACTGCTTGTAAAAGCTCTTTGAACTGCATCCACTGACGGCTGGATTCATTTAAACGTGAATGAAGTGGGGACCTGTCCTCCCCAGGGTTACAAATCCTGCCTTCCTTACAGCCTACCTGTAAGCATCCGAGAGCAACGTTAATCAAAACCCTACCTGCTCCTTAATGACCTGTATCAGAATTCAGTCTAAGTTGCTGTGGATAAAAGCGTCTCCTGAAGATTGAGTCCAATCCAAAAAATGCAATCTGTTCGGTTTATTGATTATGTGATTTATGAAAGAAACACAATTACACGCATGCCTCTGTTTTGAATTTCATTTTTTATTTCACAGACGTTGAGCATCGGGCTTAATATAATATGACAATATTTTTGTTGGTCTTGGCTTGGCTATGCTTCATGGTTTCAAGGGTTTTATTTGATATTGTATATGCTTTGTGTGCAAATTAGTGCAATCTAATTTGAGTTGTGTAATGTGAACTGGCATACGATCATACAATGACGTCTATTTCTTTGTATGGATCTCTCCCTGTGGTCTCATCAAACAGGGAGTTGAGCTGGGAGTTGGGCCTCAAATGATGGTCAGCCGCAGATAGATTTGACGTGAATAAATAAATAATAAAAATATAAATAATATACTGGGGAACTGATTCTGTCTAGTGCCGCTGTACCGTATGTCATCCATCAAAGGAAAAAAAGCGGAAGTTATTTTTTGCGGAGCAGCGGCATGCCATTGAAGTTGACCCTTAAAAGAAAAACATTTCACACACAAAGTCACGACTGAGCATAACATGGGAAGGGCTTAAAAAAAATCACATTTCACATGTGCTGCGCATTTTTACTATTCAGCACTTTGGAACTCTTAACACTGATTCCAAGCACAGAATATGACGATATCACTAAATCTACCAGCTAATATTTAGTAAGGATCGTTAGCCTACTGTACATTTCCCGAAGGTTTCCTACCAACTGGAAAAGATTATTGAGGATCCCAGTGATAATCTAGCACTACTCTGAGGGATGTGGGGGACTACAAGTGAGTAATGCATTTAAACCCCCGAATAAATTAGTTTTTACTAAATTAAAGTGGTATTAAACTGGACAAGAAGTAGCCCCCAACCTCTTCTTTATATTCATTATGGTCTATTTATAAAAAAAAACGTGATGTCTATTGAAATAATATATACAATTTAATTTAATGATAATCATTAAAATAATAATCGTATTGATCTTAATAATAATCAAATGATCTTTTGATGCATTCTGGTCACATTTTGATGAATTTGTTAACAGGTAGGCCTAAACATGGTGGCAATTCCTTTATAATTTAAATGGTGACCTCACTAAAGATTGTAATATCATTCAAACGGAGTTCTAAAGAAGAATACAAATCATGCCCATGTCTCAGGTTCCGATATCTTAGAAAAAGATGGGTATAAACCTTTGGACTAATCTTTACCTCCCAGTGTCATAGTAATACCATACCACTTATTTACACGTACTCCAAGCTTATTTTAAACTAAGATGTCCATGTCAATAACATTCCAATTCATTCATTTTTTTTTTTGAGGGCCAATAAACACAAAGGAAAACCCCACATCCAGGTATATGAAGTGCATGAACACTGCATATAAAGCTGTATGTGGTTGAGTGCAGTGCATTACAGGGATGTTTGCACATACATGCCAACCAACGGCATTCTGTCTCGATGGCTTCCAGAGCTGCTTTGTCCCTTCAATATCCTGTGTGATCTGGGTCTGTGATATATGTGATGGACAGGAGAGTGGTTGTCATCGTAGTGATGTGCTTTGGGGGGGGAGCGGAGAGTGTGTGTGTGGGGCGGGGCTGTCGGAGGGGGTGGCTGTCTTGTCTGCCTACTTTGAACTTGTCTGTCTACTTTGAATGTTGAGACAGAGCGTGAGCAAAGTAGGTAGGGAAGAGGATTCCACACAGTAACGCTTAAAGTGGCTGTCTCTTTATTTTGTATTGATTGATGGGTTAGCACCAGTGGTCACAAGTAGTTGTATTTCTCTTTTTGGGAAAGCCATTTGTGTGCACGTGTGTGCGCATATGAATTTTACACGATAACTGTCTGTCTCTGACATATTTTCTGGAAAACGTGTTTTCCTCTGCATCTAGAAAAAAACAGGAGGTTTGTGAAATATAGCCACTGACTGGTGATTGGTTAAAGTTGATTGGTTACATTTGAAAGAGTCCGGTCTTGACATCACAGCTGGTGCTTATTATGACTCACCATTTCCCCTTGGAGGATCTGGCAGAATGACAGAAGATGGCAAGTTGGTGTTTTCATTAAGTGACTTGCACAAATATTTATAACAGAACTAGATAAAACATGTTATCCCCCTACTAGTGCTATCTCCATCACCGCCTTCGCCATTAATACCACCACTACCTCCATCACCACCACCACCATCACCTCCACCTCTATCACCACGACCTTCAAAACCAGCTATACCACTACCCCCACCACCATGCCATCATCACTACCACCGCCACCGCCCCTTCATCATCATCATCATCACCACCACCACGACTACCTCCACCACCATCAGTACCACCATTTAACTACATATATATATATTTAATAATCCCTGAAGCAGTTTAACCAAAAATGCTTTTTCCTTTAATCACACCATATTCCATATAGTCATGTCCATCTTCCCAGGGCTCTGTCTGTATGTCTTTTGTCTGTCTTTCCTTTGTTCTCCGTCCATCCCTCCTTATTAGCCCGGAGGCATGGCGAGGCGTATCCCTACCGCCGCCCACCAGCAGGTGGCCAGCCTTTCCACTTTAATTGGTTTTCATTGTAATAGAATGCCACCAGGGGGAGGAAACAAAGGAAGACAGATAAAGGCATTTACTTCACAGTTTGTTTGAATGTCACGTGTGTGATTATGTTGATATTGGAGATGAGATGGGTTGGCTCGGGTTACCAGTAGTCGAGCCGCTGGAATCATACAGCGGTCATTCGTCTTCTATATATAACCATTCCTTAATTGTTTTCACTAGGGCTGCTACACATGCACACAGATTGACAGGGGACATGTAAAAGATCTATGTAATTAATTTGATGCACCACTTGTTTCATTCATAGCAGTAAGTGATTTGTCATATCTGTTGCAAAAGCTGAGATATGTGTTAAACTGCAATATCAACATGGACACTTTTCCAAAGACAGATTTTGTTTTGATTTAAAAAAAAATAGTTTATAGAAAAGCATTTTTTGAACTGGATGTGATCTATCCATCTGTCTTTCTCACCATGCTATCAAATAAAATGAAAATTGTAAGCGTATTACAGTATGAATAACCGTTATATTCTAGTGGACGGATCCTGCATGGGCAGTTAATTTTGGCCCAGACTAACGAGCCAAACCATAATTGTATCACTAGGAATTCACACCCATTGGCCTTCAGTAGAGTATATAAAACCGTTACCTTCTGTTATTCTGGGGAATAGTCTAGAAAGTGTCATCTCGAATGGAACAGAGCCCTCTGATACGTCCATGGGTGGGAGCACATGGTTCTTGGGACAGCCTATATGTCCAATCTCGTAGGATGGAAACTAAAATAGATAAATACTGGTAGAGCCGAGTGGAGGAGAATGGATCACGTCACTGACCACAGACATTGACCCCCATTCTCACTGTGTGTGTGTGTGTGTGTGTGTGTGTGTGTGTATAAAGATGAGAAAATAATCCATGTCTGCCTGCCTATAATCATATGAAACATGGTGTGACATATATAAGACATATAGACATACACATGGGTATCTTTTACACTTTTTAGCCTCATTAATATCACCCTCATCAGTTGTTTGCAAAGAAATCCTGTTTGGATTCAAACTTGAGACTTGAGACTAGGCTACCGCTAACTGCACGGATGTGAGGTCACATGCATGTTTGCTCCACGGCGGCTGCTAATATGAAACCATTGTGAGCAGCCTGATTAGACTGACCTTTGCATCAGAGCGCGGCAGGCGCTATCCCTGACGTCTTTTGTGATGCGAGGCGATGCATGTTCTTAGCCCATTAATTTGATACGTTTCGGTCTGGGAAAAAGAAAACCTGATTCTGTGCTATAATGACGACTACTAATTGTATTTTTTGGAGAGGAAAAAAATCCACGTTGATTATGATTGATATCGTCCTCGTGCCAACAGATGTCGGTGGAATAATGTTGTAGCGCCAAATAAATAAATATACGGATGAAATCCAGAGGAAATGCATGATGTGGTTGCTTGAGAACAAGCCATACTTTTAATAATAACAGTGGGGCTCTAAGCAGCGTGCTGATTCCTGATGAGAAAGAGGGGAATTGATTAAGTCTCTCCAAAAAATTCTGACTTAAAAAAAATGTAATAATAATAAATCTCCGGTCATTTTTCTCTCAACACAACGTCAAGGTTTTCCTGCCCATCCCCAAAGAAAAAACACCAAAAATTGAACACTTCACCATTTTGAAAAGTTTGTGTAAAACTCACTGACATTTATTAAAAATGTAATTTAGCTCAGGTAGCTGGGTGGGTTTTGAGTCCTGATGGGGTTTGGTGTCACAGCCTTAATGAAGGCCCGATGCCTGGGCTTACGCTGGCTGATGCATACAGGCAGATGTCAGCCACAGATTTGACACATATTCCATCAATTTCCATGCCGTGGTACCTGCCGAGGAAATACAATGTCTGAGTAACTCATTCGGTAAACAGTAGCTCATTCTGCCACTTGAAATTGCAAATAAACCGAACCACTTAATCATTCTGTGTGGCGTTTGCCTGTATGGAGTTTTATGTCTTTATGTCTGTATTTGGCTCTGCTCCATCTTCTCAAATATATATACGTGTGTGTGTATATATATATATATATAGTGTGTGTGTGCATGATCGTTGTACATTTTATGAGGATCTAGCAATTTGACAGTTTGAATTTCCAGAAAATACAGCTCAAAGTTTAATGCCAAATGTGTTTTTTTACTCCACTCTGACTTGAGGCGCTTGTTAAGCAATTACAAATATGGTGTATTTCATTTTGCCAGGCAACTAAATCTGTGCTTTTCATTTAAAGGACCCTCCACCTGTGACATTTTCATGTATTACCTGATATTTCACTTCACAGGAGATGGTTTTGTATTCGTGTACACATCAGCCTACCTCACTATGTATGCAGCACAATAAAATAATGTTTGGTTTTCTGTTGCTGTTCACACGTGGTATTAAATTCCTCTCTGATTGCAACTGGACAGCTGAAAATACAATTAGGAATACTTTGAAGACACTGTTTTGGTTAAACGTTAAAAGTAAAAGGCTTGGTGTCAGGAGTCCAGTCATACTCAACTCAAACTCTCCTGAACGTGGCTGCATGTGGAGCCACGTTTAGGGGCCGTCGCAGCAATAAATGGTTGCATACGTACAACCGACTTGACACCCCTACCGATGATTAATGGTATTTGTATGCAGTAACACTATTTTATTTGAAGAGCCTTAAATATCAGTCTTGTCAGAGATTATCTCTCCTATAGGGGCCTTTGAAGAGAAGCAGGAGCTACACCATTGAAACCAAACTGGCTCCTACAATACCCCGACCCACCTCCATAGCAGAAAATGCCAGAATTTGACAGAGAAGCAAAACAGTATAAAGGTCTTATCGTGATGACCTGTTTAGAGCGATACTGCAAAATATTGGCATTTTAATAAAAACGCCTCCTGACATTTCTGTCATTGTCTAATTCTCCACTGGCAGGGTGACCTTTCCTTAGCCTCTCCTATGAGCACTCCCTTCTGCTGATCCTCACATCACGGAGACACTCTACCCAGGGCAGTAACACACTGTGGATAATGATAATCATGCCAATAATCATACTAATGAAAATAACTAGGAAAATAAAATTATGAATTGAATGGGACAAATTACATAAGTACAATAAGACACTGTGGATAGTAATAATCATACCAATAATACATAATAAATGGTACATTAATAAGACAAATTATATAACACAGTAAGACACTGGCTAGTAGCAGGATAATCAATAATACCATTAATGACAATAAAATAATACATAAATAGGATGAATTATTAAAAGGCCCCTATTTTACCACCAGGTATGAGTGTGATTAGCCATTACAAGTCGTTTCAAAATCTCCCTCTAATCACCCTCTGGTGACATCACAAGTGGGAGTGTCCACTTAGATGCATGCTGAATAGATAAGCCAGCAGTTGGTACAGTCCACTGGGTAGGCTGGTAGATATCCATCATACATCTGGGTGGACACTCCCGCTTTAATAAGGGCCCTTTAATAATGATGATAGTGGTGATGGAAAAAAGTTTTTAAAAAGTAGAATAATTTGTATGAATAGATTTTTGCTTTTCTAAAATAGTTTCAAAAGTAGAACTAAAAATGAAATGACAAAATGCATGTATACATCATAAAATACATATATATATATATATATATATATATATATACAAATGCAATAAATGAATACCTAAACATGGTTAATCCAATCAGGTCATCAAATATGAAAACTAAGAGAGGGAGGAGAGAGAGAGAGAGAGAGAGAGCAGACACAAAACTCCCATTGATAAAATGTTCACAGAAAATAAGCAGCAGTACTTAGCTCGCTGTAGCGAGACAGCGCATAGCTCAGGGTACGCGCGGAGCTTAATGTACTGCGTGCCGGACGAATAATTAGGCCAGCGCATTTGTCAAATTGCAGGAACATGAAGGTGAACAGATTTGCCCCGTAGTTTATCTCCAGAAAGACTTCTGTCGTGTTCTTTTCCTCCTGATTTACGAAGAGCAGGCTTTAGCCCAGTTTAGAGCTCTGGAGATTTGCGCGGCTATGGTCAAAGCACAGTATGCTAATACAGTTTTCTGCCGGTGTTGTTTACTATTTGTCTCCCTTACTGACATTTAAAATATATTATTTTCCTTGCCTTGAATTTGGAAGTTGTGGGTGCGCGTGCTTGTATGTGTGAGATATTATGTGTGTGTGTGTGTGTGTATGAGAGAGTGTGCATGTGAACTGTATGTAGGCCTATATTAATGCAAAGTGTGTGTGTGTGTGTGTGTGTGTGTGTGTGTGTGCACGTGCATGTGCCTGTATGTGCAGGGTGTGATTGTTGGTGTACGTGCACGTGTGCCCATAGGTAACAATGTGTATGTGGGCTTTAATGCATATCGTCATATAACACAAGTCCCACACATAATCAACCATAGCAAGGAGACATTCTGCGTGTGTTCACTGTTACACTCTGTTATCTCCCGTCATTATTAAGACATTAAAAGCGCTGCATATTTCCAGCTGGTTTCCAGACAACGTACAGCAGTCACACACTGTTCATGGGACAAATTTAATTATCCAAGACGTGCACATTCTTCTTAAGATGTCTTTAACTCCTAATAAGATGTCGGACAATTCTGGCACCCTGGCTCCCGAGGAAATCAAGCACATTGTTTAAAGGAATAATATTTTTTTCCCTCCCAAAGAACCAACATTTTTGGCAAACAAAAGGAAGCCTATTTGTCTAAGCCTATCACTTTGGCACATTTTCAGCATGAGATTGGATACCCAAGGACAACCAAGCACTGCCACACACGGGGAAAAATGAGTATCTTAACAATTTATTTGACGGCCTTAAAAGCCTGTTTCCTATGAAAACGAGAACAGAGATTTGCTAATGGTGTCAGACAGTTTTACTTTGCCAGGATTGTTTATCCACTTGAAAATACGTTTGAAGTAAATAGACTGCCTTTAAAAGTTGGCCTCGCTTTTGTGACTGTTTGCATACTCATCGGTATGTGTAGAGCTCACCTTTTCTCTATTTCCAATCTATTACAGTGGGTTATTCTCAAATATCTCTCTCTCAAAGTCTGCCAGTTTAACACGGCACAAAGTCTGTTTAAAAAGACTCTCCCGACTCACTGTTCAATTGCACAATACGACTAGAGGGAATTTACTAAACCATAACTTGTTATGGATAATATTGCAAAGGTAGTTCAAATAGGGTCTTAAGGAAACCACGGTCCTTTGAGGAGAGAGTACTATACTCCCTAATTTACATTTTATTTAGAAATACTTCGATGCGGTAGATTAGATTTATTTTTTGGGATGATGACCCTATTCTTGAAAGGAAGAATAATTCCAATTGTGAGCTTACCAGTTGGGAAGTCTCGTGGTTAGGGTGTTTGACTGTTCGCCAAAAAGGTCTGAGTTCGAACTCCAATGTTCGCAGTCTACCTTGCTGCCTTGAGTAAGATGCCTAACCCCTACCTGCTCCTTAATAACATGTATCTAAAAAAGTCAATAAATCACTAAATCGCTCTGGATCAACTAAATAGCAATAGGAAATAGGAAGTACATAACCACAAGAACAGATGGTTACCTCTACGAGAAGCTGGCCACAACTCATAAACCCCTCTGGGACCAGCTGTACTATACAACATACAGTTCCATCAAAACAAATTAAAAAAGGACAATAATAATAATAATAATAATAATAATGAGATAACGAGAATGGGCCAAAACCGGAACCGAAAAAAATAAATAAAACTAAAGAAATTGTTCCCGAGATTCAATGAAATGAGCTTTATACGACTTCCCCGGCTGGTTCTAATTGCGACGCTACAGTCCCCACTGTTGGGCAGAATGCTTTAAGCAGAACACGGTAAAGCATTCTCTTAATCTTTCCCTGCCAACCGGCAACAGATTACCAGCACTACCTTATGAATCAGCTCCACTGTGCTCCAGGGTATCAAAATGCAAATGACGTAGCGAAAATAAAATAAATACAAACATGAAATAATAAAAGGGTCACATTATTAGCCTTGTATATTTAAATGTACCCCGTTTCTTTCCTCGTTATGTTTTCTTGATTTTATTTCTTTGGAAGATATCGCTTCAGTATCGGGCACAAATTGCAAATTGCAAACAGCATTAAAATTCTATGTTTGCTTAATCAGTGACAGCTACCTTCTGCCGCTGCCTGTTTTTCTATTGATTTAATTTGCATGTCTCCCCCCGTGTTCTCCACTCCTACATTTCCAACATGGCCGGCCGTCTCTCTTTTCTTGACCTCAGGTTCTGCTATTCGTGTGTGTGTGTGTGTGTGTGTCTCTAAGTATTTATGATGAAGGCTGGCATGGGTGTGAGGCTGAA
>OOFB01006239.1:29442-43643 GCA_900323305.1 Trachyrincus murrayi
TTGGGGGGGGGGGGGGAGTATCTGATAAATTACTAAATAGGCCTAATCAATTCTGTGCAGATGAACTTTTGTAAAATCTGTATTCTAACCATGTCTCCCTTTGGCACTATTTAAACATTGGAGAGAGCACAGCACAGCTAAAATCAAGCAGTGTTTCAACAACTATGACTTTGAGTTCCATGGATGGCACATCGCAGGCCCGCCAGCTGCCTCTCCACTTGGCAAGCGGGTTTCTTCTGGGTTGTCGGTGCGACGCTACAAGCCAAGAAGAAGAAAAACAAACACGGAGCGGTGGGGGAAAAACTTGAGGCACTGCTGTAAAATCCTGGCTGACTTTGACAAACTGATTACTGAACAGACGGGCTAACACACACATTAATCTGTGTAATCATAGTCAACATGCCGTATCTTTGAAGGAGAAATTTCATGACAAGGGGATAATCTTTGATATATTCCACGCTGTGCTATGTCTAATGCCAAATAGCTTGGTTATTGCCTTTTCTTGTCTTCGAGGCTGGTTGCGTTAGGCCTCGGGTAATGCATAAAAAAAGATGTATAAATATTAAATTAATTCGGAAAAACTTGCGATATTTACTTGACTTGTGATTCAGGCGAGTCCGCGTCATTTTCTGAACGATGTGGGAAAGGGCAAGGGGTTTTCAAAAGACATGAAAATATCCCTCTTTTTCTTTCTCTCTGTGAGTGGCTGATTTTCTGGAAACCAGCCTACGTCTTCTTCGGTTTCCTCCTCGATTCCCAGCAGAGGTGAGCTGTGTCAATACGGCGCGCTTGATTGTGTGTATATCCTCTGAAACCAAATAACCTGTTTATTCCAGAGGAGCCCTGGCTGTCCCCCGCCATCTGCCCAAATGTTCAGCTTCCACTGACAACGGGGACAAAAAAACTAAAAAACTCTTTAAACTCCCGTTGATATCTCTTATTGCCTCTTAATGGATATGACATGGTGAGATATCAGAAATCAGCCCTGGATTTTTACAAATATATGTATTTTTGTCTCTAATAACTTGTTTTTTTTATACGTTCCTGAATTATTCTTTAATCTGTTTGTCAGTGCCTGCTCGCCGGCTTCACCTTTCAAAAATAATACAAGAAAATGGAAAACATTTGCATATCCCTATGCGGCCATTACAAAAGTGACACGCAGAAGTCACAAAGTTCATTAATTTAAATGAAATCCTTCCTGAGGGAAGAAACCACATGAGCACCAAGTCTCTTTTATAAATATATATTTCTTTTAGCTTTTGGTGGCGACGACACCATCGTCTTTGAATTTTAAGAAAGTTAGTTGAGCATCAGGAGAGCAGTTTTTAGGGGGACCGCGTGGGGTTCATGATGATAGGCGTCAACTCCCGCTGTTGTCGGACCACCCGCGGGGGCCCTTTTCAGCGCATCCTCACAGCCCAAAACAGGAGCGTCCCGGTGGGGACGAACAGGGGTGAGAAGGAGTGCTGTCGAGTTTCCGCCACCCATGGGGCAAAGGTGTTATTAATGTAATATAACACATAAAACCCACAGGGGGGGAGGAGCGGGCACGCCTTTGAACATTCCCATGGAACTGCCATGTTGTGAGTGTCTGTGCCTGTGTGTGTGTGTGTGTGTGTGAGACAGACAAAATAACTGCCAAAAAAGAAGATGCCGCATGACCTTGTCAGGAAAAGTGTCTTGACGGATAGGCGCGCAGGCTGCTGCCTCTGAGCAAAACTTTTTATTTTGGCCTCCTCCTGACTGAGGGTTTAAACGTATATCTTTTATTTTGTGTTGTGTATTTATTCTTTAGTCTGTCGTAGTGCTCTAGTGTGAGTCTTGTTGTTGTTGTTGTTGTTGACGACTCACGCATCGACTCAATGCAGATGACACATGGCCATTTACGTTGACAAAGGGCCTTAAAAAGTATTTGACGCCACAACTGCTGTTTTGTATCTATGTGATTATAATTAGCTATTACAAGTCAACAATTTAACCTCTATTATATCATGCATGTGTGATTACCGTACCGCTGTTGCAATGTTCAAATCTCAATGCTTGAAGTAGTAGTAGTACCTGACAGTACGTTCCATAATGTATATACTGTAGACAGAGATAGATAGAGAGAAAACAGTGGTGTTTGTGTTGTTGAGCGTGTCCCGTTCGTCTGACAACACTTAACTGAGCAAATTAACATACGATACACAAACAGATGCGTATTTGAGTCCATGTATATTGCCTTCATCCGCATCCATTCAATCCAACGTCACCACACATGAAAGGTTCTGTCAAAGGTCAGTCAAAGCAATGTTTCCGTTAGACTTAAAACAAACAAAAAAAACACTTATAAAGCGAAGAGGTTAGGAGCTTTGTGAAAAAACATCTGTGCTAGGGCCGGGGGAGGAGGGGGGGGGAACACCAGACAGAGAGCTGGGGGTCTGAGGGGGGGCAAGTGGTTAACCGGGGCCCCGGCTCTTGATCGATCTCCGGTCAACGCGGCAGGACACGTGGGGGCGCAGAGTTCGCCAGGGAGCCCCGCGCTCCTCCTTAACTTACTGATTTGACCTTTGACCTTTCAAGACGAACACTGGCCAGCGCCACTGTACTCACTCCTTTCTGTTTTTTAAAAATACTGTCAGAGTGCAGTTGGAGCCGGAGTCAATACATGAACAGAGTTGATGTTCAATGGTGCAGGACAGTTTGGCTTTTTTACAATACGTCTACAGTACACTAGCATAGTGTATGTATGTATTATTTATATATATATATATATAAGGGTTGTCAAAATAATGCGGCCATTCAGATTAATAAATTATATAAAAAATAACGCGTCAAAAGAATTACGCAGATTGTCATGTGTCGACATTCATTTTTTGATTAGTTACTACATTATGTTAATATCTTACACTGTTTTGTTGCGTTTCCTTTACATGCAGGAAGTACAACCAGGCAGTTGTAGTGTGTTTTTAAATGCTTCTCACAGCAAATATTGATATATCAGATTAATTTAGATTAATTTATCACAAAGCATGTAATTCATAAGATTCGTTTTTTTATCGCTTGACAGCATATATATATATATATATATATATATATACAGTGCTTGAAGTGGAAGTGCCAGTACTCCCCATATTCATGTTGGCGTGTGCATCGGCCACTATCAGCAAATCATAATAAAAAAAGTGAGTACCGGCCCACTTTGAGCACTGTGTATATATATATATGTGGTGTGAATGTCTTTGTACACAGCAGACACCAGGGGTTCCCAAACCTTTTAATTCTGTGACCCACTTGTGGAGGTACTTTTGGCCTAGGACCCACTAAATATGCTGCAAAACAAGCAATACATTCTCATTACAATTTCAAAAAGTGAAATAACATTTCTCATTTTCAGATATGCTAAAGGAATATAAATGAAGGACAAGGCATGTAGACATATTTCTGGGTTCGATCCCCGATGCCCGCAGCCTAACCTGTATAGGCATCCTCGAGTGAGTTGTCTAACTCCCCTACCTGCTCCTTAATGACCGGTATCTTTATTCACTGTAACTCAATTTGGATAAAATAGTCGGCTAAATGAATAGTCAATAGTAATAGAAAGGGCTTCATTCACTCTTCACTGACACTGCATCTCTTCAGCCATTGGCCATTAGCCAATCCTGAGTGTGCATGAGAAGGCTGCACACTTATGAGACAATGACGCCACACAATGCACAGAGAGAGAGTTTGTGTGTGTGTGTGTGGTAAGAGGGGGGAGGGGGGGCTCTCATTCCAGAATTAGAAATTTTGATTAGATTAGTGAAATGGCTCATTGGAAAACACAAGCTATTTCAAGTCTGATTAGATTTGATGTGCTAATCAAAGCGGTGCTCTCAGAAATGTGTTTCCCCATGAAAACATATAGCTAATAGCGCACGATCAAACATGACATTAACATTGAAATATGGGTACAGCTGAGCTCAATAGGTGATACCCAAAGGCAGGTGACACGGAAGGCAAAATAAACATTACTGCAAGGTGAATGTTTGACTCCCAGTCGAAAGGTTCTGGGTTCGAACCCCGATGTCTGCAGTGTATCTGTCAGCATCCATTAGCAAGATGCCCTCACCGCTACCTGCTCATTAATGACATGTATACAAAAGACAAAGAAAATAAAGAGAAAACTAACTTTGGATAACGTCTAGACTAAATAACTAAATGGTAATATCAAATACTCAATTCATAGTCCAATGTTTTTCCTTCAATAAGTTAAGAATATAGTCAATGCATAAACCATTTCCACAGCGTAACTGTATTCACTTTTCATTTTAGTTTTCCCACATTCTGATAATACCTACACTCATACAATGCAGCAGCAGCGGCTGCAACGCACACACACACACACACGTCTGCCATTTTGAGATTCTTTCATACCACGGCTGGTCTGTAAAATGGAAAAGAAACAACACCATGACAACATGTGATCAAAGTAAATGACTCCTTAATGAGATGTAAGTCTCGTGCACCGTCTCCGTTTCGCTGCTCCCTCATGACAGTGCACCAAAAATAAATCTGAATATTTATCAGACGACGTGTTAATTGATGTCACCGTGACAAACAACCGGGATAATTTAAGCTGAAGGTGAGAAACTTTTGAAGTAATAATATACTACTTTTCCTTTCATTGAATTTATTTATTACAATCTGTCAGATTGTAATAAAATGACAATCTGTCATTTTAGGAAGTTGGTGAATTGTTCGTCTGTTGTCTGTTCGTTTAATTGTTGCTTTTTTTGGCGTTGTAGCTGCATGTAATGCAAGACTAGGTAGGAGGTTAGGCATCGTACTCCCAGAGGCCTACAGGTAGAATATATTAAGGATGAAGTACATTCATGCTGCACTCATCCTGCCCCCAATTAAGGTACCAAATAATAATGCATTATATTTAATTATACTTTGGTTTATACCTTGATTGATTAAATGTCTGTTGATAGCAACAAAGAGCATCAAACTAACATATTTGTAAATATACCATTATACTGTATATCCTTAAAATGAATACAAAATTAAATGACATTTTTTTCTGGAAGAAGTCACTTAAATGTAATAGTATTTGTTACAAATCCTCTTGTATCTGCAGCTCACATCAAATCCATGTTACTCTCACTGTCTTTCAGAGAATATGAAAATGAACGAGATTCAGAGAGATTTTGAGGGGGAGGAAGGAGGAAATTGTAGGACGAGAGAAGTGATGAGGAAGCCCGTGCCATCCACAGGTGAACAAGTGACTCATCCGAGCAGAGGGGAAGGGAATAATAAGGTCAGAACGAGTGGGTCCAGACCGAGGGAAGATAAAGACAAAAAGTTCCTAGCTCGCGACAACGACCCTCCACCACCGTTAACTGAGAGCGATTCTGTCTCGCCGTTAAAGTCCAGCGCTTTTACCCACGCCTCACTCCCTTTAGTTTCACGTCGCTGCAAGTTTTCCTACAAGTATTCAGCGCCGCTGAGTTTGCCCCACCACGAGTACCCTCACAGGACATGTGACCTCCAAAACAGGACACAGTTTCTTCTTGCTTCTGCCGTGACGCCAGAGGCTGGGAACAAAATAATATGAAATAATGTGAAGTATGAACTCAACCGTGTACCGAATGACTACGTTGAAGGCTAGTCTACCGTGTCACCCATAATGCATTGCGACTTTTACTAAGCTCCTCTGGGGCAGCAAAAAGGAATGTACGCCAGAGATGTCAATGAAAATGTAAAAACACAGACAATGCACATCTCAGTAGTGTTTACCTTCAACACGACACCACCCCCCCTTCCACCCCCGTATCCCTGCAAGGTGTATATTACAATCAAGACTTCACAAGTGGACTGGATCATTTTCTTCCACATGCTTCAAATTATACCGACAATGTTGGGTTTTTCTATTTCCCCCATTAGGGAGATGAAGCCATTCAGGGGTGATTTGCATAAACACCTGTCACTGCTTTGTACCCCCACTGACACCCTAATGAATTTCAGGCATTGGCTGTTGGCTGTGCTGCTCACTTTCTCTTCCTCGACAGTCACAGGATTGTCCTTTCCTTGAAACGTTTCCTCGAGACGTTTCCTCGAGACGTTTCCTCAAGTCTTAGCCGTGTTTTTCTCCTCTGCTTACATGCAGCAGTAGGCTACTATTCTATGGTGATTAGCTCTTCTTCTCTCTGTCTATTCATACGTTCGCTAATGTTTACCATTGCCACCGTGATTCACATCCACAAAGATTTGTAGTTGTTGTAGTTCGGTCTTAAAATCTTTGATGCCTCAAAATGCTAAGCTGCATCAATAAAATTACAATTAGCTAGTCAACGGTCATCGAAAACATCCTTTGTTGCTCTGTTGGGCATATATGATAAACGGTTACGTTCTTGAAATTGTTTTCTGATAGCCCGTGTCAAATGTCAATTTTTGACGTCATGCAAACTCACAGTGACATTACATTTCATCATAAATGTATCTTTCTTTTAAAATAGCAGTCACAAAGTTGTCCTTCCTCAAGAAGTTATCTTTTTCTTTTCTTCTTTCATTCGCAATACAATTCTATGGTGCTTAGCTCTTCCTCTCTCAGTATATTCATGCATCTGCTAATGTTTACTGTCTTGCTATTGCCACTTGCGGAAGATTCCAGAAGATTTTTTTTCTCTCTTTTTTCATGACAACTCCTTCTGTTCTATTTCTACTAACCCTGTAACTCCTTGAAACCCTATAGGAGGTTTGAATGATTCATTCGATGTGACGCATACCAATCTCGATGAACTCACTTCAATGTTTTCTAGTTTATATTGTATTTCATACCTGAACTTACCTTGCTACTTTTAACTTTTTTATTAGTATTATTATCACAACTGTGTTTTTGTAGTACATGACCCTTGCATTGCCGTAGGAATTTCAATGTGCAGAATGACCATGTTATACTGCACATTTGATGACAATTCTTACAATACCGTGTGTGCATGGGGTGTGGCGGGATCCGGCCGCTGACCCGGGGCCCTTGTGATGGGTGGCTCCTCTGCCAGGCACTTTGTTATGAATGCAGCTCTCCCCCTTTTAGACACTGACTGGCTACGGTGGCCATGCTTTGCAGATAGGGGCCCCACTAAAGCGATGATGCGTACGTCCTTGGCATAGGTGTGTGGGTGGAGGTGGTGATGGAGGTGGCTGGGGAGGGGGCTAAGATGGAGGCCACAGCCTTTATCTCCGGCAAACCATCGGGGTGGGGCGGGGTGGAGGAGAATAGCCCATCGTTGTCTTCAGGGTTACCCTTGAAGGTGAAACATCGCGGAAAAGAGAGGGGGGGGTGATGGAGGAGGTGTTGTTGTTGTTGTCATAATTCACTGGCTGGCTGTGGCCTAACTGGTGTCGAGCGACTGGTTATTAAACCGTCATTTTGGGATTTGCAGCATTTGTGGTTGTAGCGTTGTGTGTTCCATGGACATGAACGTTTATTGATGTTTTAATGTGACTTTGTGGTCGCTGATGTTTGCTGTCAGGTTTTTACTCAAGCTTTTTATGATGTTGTTTTGACTTCTGTCTGGTAGATACTCAACGTGTCTTTGAGTATTTAGAAAACCTGGATAGAAATACAAATGTATTATTATTGTTATTATCTTGGAAAACGTGTGTGTTGACGTTTGGCACATTGCATTTGTCTCTAGAATTGTCATTGTTGTTCTGTTGCAGAAACGAGAAGGTTGTTATTTTTTGTTCAAATGTTGGGTCTGTAAAAAATGGGACATCTTTAGGGTCAGGGAGATCCGCGGTCACCCGGCGCGTGACCCCAGTAGTGGATGGTCTACTCGTGTCTGGTTCTGAGGGTCAGCCTGAACCCGTTGTAGGAGAAGGTTATTTACCTTCCCACAAAACACAATTTTCTCAGGCTGTACGGGGATTTAAACATGAATCCAATCCCAAGTCTACTTCTCAAGTACTCCCGCCAATACCCCCTTCCTTAATGGATTTATTATTTTCCTTTTTTCCTTCATTTTCTTTATTTCATTCCCTGTGCTCACAGACGCTGTGTGGCTTTGTGGTTCATGAGATGTCAAAGAAAACCAATGGTACTGGCAACTGTACAATGTTGTATAACAGTTGTAAATATAAGCTATAACTATATATAATGTACTCTCACTACCCGTAGTTACAGATAGAAGGCAAGACAAACACGGTCATGAATAGACTGGAAAGTAACATGTGACAAGTAACATGGTGTACACACTACGACTATTCTCTCTCTCTATATCTGTCTCTCTCTTGTGTGTCATAAGAACATAGTCACTGGACACTACGACTATTCTCTCTCTCTATATCTGTCTCTCTCTTGTGTGTCATAAGAACATAGCAACTGTGAGAACAAAAAAACCTAGTCGTCAACTCTCTCGTCGTCTCTTCCAAGCTAGGTCACACCCATTTACAAAGGACGCCAAACGTACGTATCCTTCAACATCAACCTTGGACAAGACTTATGTTTCGAGTGTCCCGGGCAAGCATAAACGCACATTTATTTTGATTTGGTCCTGTCTCGCTTTACTGGTTGAGAAAATAACACGGTTGGAGTTCAGGTTAGCAGGTTACCGTACTTCGCACAAGTCAATAAAGTAAATGCCGTTGGTGTATGCTTTGGATAACAGTGTCCACGGAATGGCATGTGTTCATTTATTTCATATCTATTTCTAACAATACCAGACTGACGTTTTGGGGTTACCCAGATAGCAGTAAAAAAATAAAAAATACGACAACTACAACAACAACAAAAAGCAGCTCTGTTTTAGTTGTGAGTCCTACCACTCATCCTCCACCACGCCTGCCCAGCACTCGGTGATCAGAGACACTCACTCTGGATGTTGGAGAGGGCACACAGAATGCATTTATGTCTGGCATGACAAAAAAACCCTCCCCTTGTTTGTTCAGGAGGAGTACCAGCAGAGGCAGCGAAAACCAAACAGATGGCCAAACAATAACCAGAAGCGGGAAGAAAAAAAAAAGAACAGAAAAATCCCTGTCTCCCAGGAGACCGGGATGAAACTTGTTTAGGGGCTTGGCATTCAGAAGCAACCAGCGCCTGCATGGACACTTTTTTTTTATGTGTTCTTTCCCGTGGCGATGGTCACACACTACAAACCAATAAATCATTGTGACAATAAATCCTGTGACATCTGCCACGCGGCTTCTAATGGCTGACAAAAGTCATCTGTACCCTTGATCTGTGAGGGGGAGAAAAAAAGAGAGGGACAAAATAACACGCTGTGAGTCATGGCCATATGTGGCACCACCCGTGGTGGCACATCGCATGGAGTAAATGAGTACAAATTACTTTTTTTTTTTTTTTTCCCTTCACTTAACCGTGTCAGTAGTGGTGATGTTTGACCGTCGTTTGTTTCACAGATGGCCGTGGTAGGTGACCGAGAGAAAGTCCAAATGCCTGTAGTGGTGCTGAGAATATTGTTTTCAATACCGCAACTTTTTAAATAGATGTATTTTTTAATTGTCGATTTAACCCCTTTTACCTTTAGTATTAATAAGAACATTTTTTAATAAGTTATCAAGTCAGATAAGATAATACATATGTTATTATTCCCAGACGGGTAATTCAGGACAGTACAGTATTGACGAGAAGTACTTGGGGATGGGAATAACCCATAAAAAGTAAGATGAAGGGGATACAATTTGAATAAGTTAGGATCAAATGAAGTTTACATCGAGTGCTACATAGTGTTTTTTGGACCCTGAATGAAGTACTGTGAGTAATATGAGTTATTTGAATATATAATGCACAGATTGCCCACTAAATCGGATCGTAATCAGATTATACCCCCAATAAACCCAAACATTGGTGTTAAATCTTTAAGATAAAAGTATTTTCGGGTTACGCCTCTCCCAATTTCAACCTTAACTGAAACAGGTTGATTCCAAAAACAGTGTTTTATTAAAGCCTTGTATATTGTTGACAAAAAAAATATTAATTAACAAATTAAAGATTTTTATTTAATTTCCAAATAACTGCTTCCTCATTGACACCACTCTCATTCTCCAAAAATGTCCTTCAACATCAATGAACATAAATAGTCACTGAGCTTTTCATGGTGGTGGGCCAGCCATGCCAAGACACCCTGGGTCACACCCTGTGGTTACATGCAGCCGTGTGCTGCTCCTAACCACCCTGACAGCCATGGTGTCAGACACAGGTGTAGGGGGGCCACAGATGGGCTGGGGTGGGAAGGTGTAGAAAAGGGCCCTGGGGGTCCAGAGTAGTTTAACACATCACAAAGCCATGTCAAACTGCCCCCTGTGCAAACACCAACACAACTATGCTCAGCGACTATCTATGCTGTGACATGCCTCATTTTATGTAATTATACATGCGTCTATATTATATATGTTAATACAGTAGTAGTAGTAGTAGTAGTAGTAGAACAGCATTTATCTGCTGGTAAGTAACGAATATCTTAAGACTGCTTTGTTTTATTGAGGAGAATAGGTGATACAAGATGAAGTCAATGTCACATTTTATATCTATTTAATTACTATTTTTATATTATTTGTTCATTTTTGTATTAAGGATGGCTTAATACATTCGCCGAACGCCCTTCAGCTGGTGTGGTCAGCGATGTCTTTACAGTTTCATGCTGATTTCCAGTCCAGTTATGAAATATGTTCATGCACGAAATACGATTCCAAATCAATCAAAAGTCAATCTCTCTCATAATTCCCAGCCAGAGTCTGAACATTTCACCATGACTGCTGTTCTTACCATGATGTAAAGTTCCATACATTTCAACGACAGTATTTACATGCCATTACATCCTCCCCAGCTCCATCCATCAATAACGTCACAGCTACTGAAACTATTTATTAAAAGGATCTGCACCCAAAAGGCTGTGCAAGCCAAGATAAAAAGATGTCAATTCCATTGAGCAGTGATCCAGTGATCTATCAAGATGGCTGGTCTGCAGTACAGTATTTGCACCAAGATGAGTTACTGTACAAAGTGCCTCATGGTAAATCCGTCCATAAAACTCTCGGCAAGAAGTATTGCTTTTTCTTTTCATAGCATCTCATTGATTGTTCCCGGTTAGTTTGTGAATCATTCGCCGTTGATCTATTTTAAAACTGGATCTCATCGCAAATGGACTCATCCTTTCTATTTTTTACTTTCGGTGATGAATAAATAAACAAACTCGGATCGCAAAATAGATCGCTTGCACGAGCACCGTGGCTTCCGACATCCCTGGGCCCCTAATGGGAGATACAGAATCGAAATCCATTGGCAGCAGGGGTTCCCCCGGGACGGTTTCGTCAAAAGGCGGGGGTCCGCGTTATCAAGGGAATCTGCCGCTGTCTGCGTTCCACTTTTTATTTTTTTTGTTCCGTCTATAACTCCAGTGGTGAAACCTGACATGGGACTGTCTACTTTGTAACTCCCAGTAAACAAAGCATTCATTTACATGTATTAACATGAAGTGAAAAATGAAAAAAAATCAAGAAAAAGACGGTTGGTTTCCTCCAGCAGAATTTGCATGAGATGCGCTTCTGTGTTTGGTATCATCGGAATGATGATGCAAAAGTTCATTGTTAAGAGGTTGGTTCTTGATCCCAGCGCATGCCTTCTGAATGTGTATGTATGGGAACCCCTGGCAGTTTAAAGCGAGCCAGCTCGCTTTAACACCTAACACGCCATTAATTAATGTATTTATTCAACAGCATGTTTTAACATTGTTCTGCCCTCTCCCTTCAAAGTGCCCTTTTGAAGATGCTGTTATGCGCTTAATAGGCTAAGATACACACTGTTTCTATATTTGACAGATAATAATGTATATTTCCATTTGGCAAGGACAGAGAAGAGCATGTACGTAGCGTGTGAATAAATAACGGCAGGCAGAGCGCCAGACAAAAGAGGAGCCGGGGGGAGAAGAGAGGAAGAGCTGTTTGCAGTAAGACACAGAATTGGAGCGTGAAGTCTATGAAACAACCAATGCCACAGGCTTATACAATTATCTTGCTATTCCCGTGGCACTGTGCCGGTATTGTCCTAACAACAACAGGGAATCTCCCACGGATTTGCAAGCGATTGAAGGCGTGTAGCCGCTCAAATTAGAGCAGATACCGAATTGAGCGAAACAACCCAGCGAATGCTAAAATGGCTTTTTTTCTTTCTTTCAAAAGGTTAGCCCGCGGAGATATCGGAAATGAATATTACTCTATCTGGCGGACACTTGACAGGAGGGAGCCCTGCTGCACATCTTATTTCCAGAGGTCATTCCAGTTTGAGAAAGAAAGAAACGTAAAAACTTGAAAAGGGGAACTTTGACTCCTGCAAAGTTCAGCATCCGAAAAATCACCAAAACCAAAAAAAATTAGTTTTTGGTTATTAGCCAAGCCTTTCAGCGCTACCTTAGCTAACCTACTCTGTGGGAGACATGCTGATTAGAGGGTTATCTCCACACAACAGATATGACATAGGCCTATGCTTTTCTTTGTTGGATATTTTAAGTGAAACTAATTAAAAACACAAAATGAACGGGAATGATTTTAGGGCATTATGGAAGCTGTGCTTTGGTTCATGATTGTATTTGGAGACATAGGTTACTAAAAATACAAATATTTATATTGAGCATGTCACATTAATTAAATAGTTATTTTCTTTGTTACATTGTTACAGCTGCTATTTAATGCAGTAGAATGTAAAGTGTAAAAGGCCTATGTATTCACACGTTTTTTGGACTCCAGCACCAGCTTTGGTGGTCATTAGTGGGACAGTGGGCAGTTCACCACAAAATGTACTTTTCTGTTCGCTGTAGCCATGGCTGTAACTAATCCGCTCACGGGCGTCCCCCTGGCTCTGATCTCCAGGTGTGTGTCCTCCTCAGCGTTACAGTCTGCAGGGACCACTGCTTCTTCTTCTTCTCTTCTGAATCCAGCGGGGAGCATTTAATTGAACGGGAGATTGGTCCCTGGTCGATGAGTAGGAAGCAAGTCCATTACAGTTATGCCCCTTGAGGGGGGTCACTTAGGAGAGGCACTCAATCTCCAGATGTATATGTGGTTCCGTGTCGAGCTTTCGGAGCTGGAGAGAATGGGAACTGGATGTGGTATAAAACTGGCCAGTTATCATGTCTATGCTGTAACAACCCTCAATCATCATTTCGTCCTATATGCAATGTCCGGTGAAAAATGATGTTTGACACGAGTTAGCAATACTGCAACAGTAGCCTAGAAACTTAATATATACGTTTTATATATTATATAAACTTACAATAATAACGGAAATATGACGAGGCGTAGGCAATATTAGCCTTCTTTAAATTAAGGAAACTTAAACCATAACAAAATATATAACAATATATAATAACAAAACCATAACATTTATGCCAGCCTTGTAACAAATAAAACTAATAATGTACATATCGGAGATGGACATGTTTATGCAAACAAAGGCAATTCAAAGGCACTATAGAGGAATTTAATGAATATGAAATTCCCCATCCCCTTTATTTTCAGAATGTTAACCATGCCTTTTAGTGGTTGAGGGGGAGGGATAGGAGCTTGCCAGTATAGTTAATTTGTATGCAATGCATTACATTAATGTGTCAGGTCCAACTCCTTCCCCTTCCCAGGGGACAAGTCAAGGTAAGTGGATTTCAATATTGCATGGGGTTTATCACCGCTGTTTCATGCCTCCTTTCTGTTATTTCTTTTTAAACACTCTCTGATGCTGATGAATGTCGGTGTGATGGAGTTTTTTACTCACTCTGTACCCCGAGTCGAATGTCTACACGCGCTCCAACTCCTAGTGTTTCATCGTGTTCCGCTCAATCATTTACCCCGGCGGTTGTGATAGCGACGGTTTTTAATTGCTTAATTGCCGCCCGACTGCCACCAGTCATCGTAAATCTGCTGTTTTTAATGTATTATTATTATTATTATTATTAATATATATCTATTTATTTTAGAACACTCGATAGGACGGCGAGGTCGTCGTTGGCTTCCAAAAGGTGTGTTTGTTGCTGTTATGGAAAGAAACGCACAAAGCCTTTCCCATGAACCCAGAGATTGACAAGAATTTACCTCCTTCACCCCCCCTTGGGCCATGCACCGTGTGTGTGTGTGTTCATACGCTCACACGTCAATCCCCCCCCCCCCCCCCCCCCCCCCCCCCCCCCCCCCCCCCACCCCACCCAACAACCCCCCCCCACACA